>JAHNEJ010002171.1:0-142564 GCA_022559845.1 Amorphophallus konjac | reverse complement strand
GACTCAACTACAAACCTAGACTCAACCAGTATCCGATACGTGGCGGAGGTATGATCCAAACACCGAACTCACGCAAGTGTGCAACCTTCCCAATAGGCGTAACATATCGTTCTGGGAACAACTTTTGATATACCGGGTATTGGAATGCAATGCAACCGACTAATCGACTACCCTAGACTCAACTTAGCTCTGATATCAATTTGATGCGGGACGGGACACGAACCTGGGACTCTAGCTCACAGACATCCCTAAGCGAGGGAAATGCGTGGATCTGCACAGTTAAGAAACTGACAATGAGTCTCGGGTATCGGCCTTTCCGCGTGTTCGGATCGAGACACGGGACGGGTTCCACTCACTCACTCTCGCAGCAGTGATAAAATTATAACGGGCTAGGACCTATCACATACAACCAGCGGCATATAGAAATATACGAATTGAGCAAAATGCCAAGAGAGGGGAGCAGAAACGATACCTCCATGCTACCGGGCGTGGGGAAGATGATCCCGGCCAAGCCTCGTATTCCTGGTACAATGCGAAATCTTAATTACAGCAAGGATTCTATGGCCCACTCAACGCAGGGAGGTAAGGGGCGACAACAATAACTTGGGAATACCAAGCTTGGGTTGACGGGCAGCAATTTGGAACGCTCTCGGGCCGGAGACGGGCTGCTGGTCCGGCTCGGTTCTGCGGGGCCCGCAGACAACAGCTGTAATATCCTAGGTTCTTATTAGGTCTTTCGGATCCTTTTTGGAGAGTTTTGGATTACTTTTGTGGGTCTTGAGTTGAGTTTTACGATCACGTGGGTTTTTCTCTCGTACTAGTTACGGAACCCTGTGGTGAGTTTGTTGTTTAGTTCATCGACTCGAGGATGCTACAGTTGCGATGTACACTTCCCGAGGATCGTTTCGACTATTTTTTCGTATTTTTCTAAATTAGTTGATTTTCGGGCTAAAAATCGGATTTTCAAAAATTAGGAAAATTTCTTAATTTCTTTCTTTTTCTTTCTTCTTCCTCTCATCTCCCTCTCATTCACTGCCGCGACCCTCTCTCTCCCCCATTTTCTCTCTTCTCTCACCCTACAGGCTTCGACTGCAGACGGAGGAGGCAAGGGCAGGTTGAGGAGATGTCGTAGGAGTGGTCCGGAGCGCGATGGGGTGAGGATCGGACCGTTTCTGGCTCGATCCCAAACGGTGGATTCAAAGCCGACGGTCGAGCTCGCGATGCGGTTTTTGGCGTAGTTTAGTCACTACGGTGCACGGAATCTTCGGTAAAGGTAGGGAGACGGATCGCCTACTCCTGTGCTATGTTTCCTCGTAGTTTCATGCCGAACGGTGAGCATATGAGTGGGTTTCTTTCAAGTTCGGGAAAATCATGCTTTGGGGGTGTTCGTTGGGTTCGTCGAAAAATGGTGATGGTTTTCAGATTAGTTAGTTCCATTAGAACCCCCAGCATGTTAGCAATCCATTCCCACAAGTTTCATCGCAATCGATGGCCATTTGGGGCCTGTACGAGCCTGGGAACCCCGGTGACTCGATTTGGGTCGATTCAGTAGAATCGCCCGTTTCTTGTGTTTTTGGAGTCCTTTGGACCCCTTCTAGTTTGTTGGAAGGCTTGTATGGTCATTAGGGTTGTATCCCCTTCGTTTAGACGTGAATGGGGCATGGAAAGGCCGAGATCGACCGATCCCATCGTTTTCCCACCGTGACGCCCTAAACGGTTTAACAGTAACCATTTTTAAGCTTTGGGGGTCCAGTTGTGACCGTTTCATGTATGGAGCGTTCCATCATAGGACCATTTGTCTATTTTTCACGGTCCATTAGTAGACCATTTTTGTCCATTGAACGGCGAATGGGAAATCGTTCAGTTTCCTTAGTTGCGTTGGTTCGTTGGGCAGTCTTACGATAGACCATTCAGCTCCTTTAAGCGGCCCTTTGTTAGACCGCCTAGTGTCATTGACTCTAGTCAACAATTTTAAGGTGGTTGATGGAGCGGTCCTCCTCTCGACCGTTCTTTGCCTTCAGCGGTCTCTTGCTAGACTGTTTTGACTGTTTTGGTCGAGTTACTGTTTTAAGTCGGTTTGATTGGGCGGCCTTCTTCTAGACCGCCTAGTCCCTTGAGCGGCCCACCAGTAGACCGCGTAGGTCTGTGGGGCGGCTCAGTGTTAGACCGCCCCGTGGTTTGTTTGAGCACGTCTGTTCGATGTTGATTGGCCTTAGCGGCCTATCGAATGACCTCCCCAGTCATTTGGTGATGCTTTGATGGACCGTTTAAGTATTTACGCGGCCCATCATATGACCGGCTAATGTCTATGTCTCTGCGGCTGGTAAGCGGCCTTGTACTTGACCGCCTATGTTGCTGAGCGGTCGAGCATTAGACCGCCTACTACCAGAGAGTTGTGTTTCCGTCATTTTGACTTCTAATCATCTTGGCTTGACCTTATGGTTTGCTCGTTGTCCCGTGGATGTTTCTTGACATCCTATGAGGGCTATGACCATGCTTTAAGGTAGCTAGGGGTACCTTTCTATTGAGTGGTCTTCTGTACTGCTTCTGAGTCATCTGAGTCAGTGAGTAGGTTCTGGTCAACCCGGTGAGATCCAGTGGTTGACATGTGACCTTGTAAGTGTCTTGACTATTCTAGATAGATCGAGACAAGGTTCTAGACACTTTGGGGTGTCATCTTACCTCGAGTTACGTGTCCAGGTGTTTCGAGGGTTTAGGTGATCACTCTGGTCTCCGTGGCTCGTGCTAAGCGGAGGCGTGGGTCAAGTGATCTTATGTCATTTCTTATCGATGTTTTATCGTGTTGTGGCTTAGGATTAGACCAATTGGCGGCTTGTACCACTTTGTGCGATGATCTTGACCTGAGTCTTTTGACTCAAGGATCGTTGTGTCCACAGGTCTAGTTGACTGTCCTGAGTCCTATGGCAGTCTGGTATGCTACCTCGTGTCTTGTGCTTTGTAGTACGTATGACAGTGCGTGCTTCGCCTGTCTGTACTCCAGTACTTGTGTTTCAGAGTCTCTATGTCTAGTGAGCCTCCACTAGTCGTAGCCTAACGACCACGAGTGTCGACCCACCCAGGAGTGGTGGTGAGGCCAGTTCCCGATATACGGTTTGTAAGCTAGTTTCATGGGCCCTTGCTTTATTGTAGCGTCTTACTGGGAGGGAAAACTAGCTAGAGGCCTAGCTCGAGGTGACGAGCCGGTGTGTGCACACGTGGTCAGGGGCGTTTAGGACGAATGCCAATGGGCGTGACCCTGACTAGTCACTCGTTATAGTTATTCCTTCTTCCTGAACCTATTCTTAGTTCAGAGAGTATCTCAGTCTCCGTCGTTCTCAGCGTCCGTAGCAAGATACTTGCGGCGCAGTGTAAGACGTCAGTGGATGCATCTGGCTATGCTTCTAGTGAGGAGGTGCTTCCATCACGTGACACGTGACTCCCGCATTTCTCGTTCTTCGTGTCGTGACCTTCCCAGGTTAGCCTCTCCTTGGCCTTATCCGAGGTCAGTGCTGTGTGGTATGCATGATGATCTAGTCATGTGTGCGTCTGCACTTAGGGAAGCGTGCACGATAATCTAGTCATGTAGGCTTTAGTGTGTTCCATGTCTGTCTAGGTCTCTTCTATGCCTTTTTGCCTCTTTTTGGTGAGTCTTAGCTTAGGCTCGGTGTCATGTCGACGGATCGATAACTCTTGATTTTGTGAGATCAGGGTTCACCTTCCTGTCGATGTTTGGAGTAGCTTAGGGAGCCGAGCTTCTCTCGGTGGCCGTGTTCCGATATTCGTGGCTTTGTTTTTCCCTTTTTTTAGCTGTTCTACTCCTACTGTTCCGGTTTTCTTTTACAGCTTTCTAGTTGTAGTTTAGCTTTTCTTGCTTTACTACTACTGCTATTTTAGCTGTTGTTCCATGTTACTGCGTTGTTTTTCAGTGGGATGCGCGTGACCCCTATTGAGCCAGTGACACGAGGCTCACCCCAGCTTTTCAGGTGTGGCGCTCTTCTTCTTCCGCGGTTCCTGGTGTGGCGTGTTTGTAGTTGCCAGCGGTACCTGGGTCGGGCTTTCCCCGACCTCAGTGTACATTTTTCTTTCTGTTGGACTGTACTTATCTTTCCTTTGGACTAGACTCTGGTATAATTGTTAATTTTTAACTGTTAATTAAAAAGTAATTTTATTTATGCTACTTTAGCAAACCGATCTAACGAAATTTAATTGCTTATTATTATATCTGTGACTTCAATGTACTACATGACAATCCTTTTATCCCTTCGGAGCTTTACAGCTCTTGGGAGGCTTCACGGGTTCCAAGTGGTATCGGGTATATCTGGTATCCGGAGTCCGGGTAGTCATAGGTGGTATCAGAGCATTGTTGTGTGAAGTACATGGGAATCTGAGGTATATAGTGTCCAGAGTCCTGAAAGTCCAGTACAGTCCTTTGCTGGCTTAGGTTTCACTTTTCCTTATCGCTTTGTTTTTCGCAAGTGGTCTTGTGTGTTCTGTGTTGGCACTGTACGAGATGGTTTTGCTCTCATCAGGATGCGACGTGATGTTCTTTTTTCATCGTGGTGCTTGTCTCGATCATGCTGTACTTGGCAGAGTTCGTCGGTGGGCTTGAATCTGTAGTACACTATTCGAGATTTCTCTGTGGTTTGTTCAGGTGGCTGGTGATTTTTTCGAGTTAGTGGAATGGCCGTACACGTTCTTACGTTGTTTTGGTCATCCCAGCTTAAATCTATTCAGCTCCTAAGGTGTTTCATTTTTGTTGAAGTGATTGCTTTATTACCTCGATTAATAAGATGCTTGGGCGAGCCTAGGATTTTCTTTCCTGGTGAGCTTCTGTTAGTCGATCTTGATGCTTCTCATCCTGTTTGGTGGATTCTTTTCGAGGTAAGCCTTAGAAGTGCTATCTTAGTGAGACCTTTGTCATGTGTCTGCTTAAGTGTGGACAGTGTTTCTTCTGAGCCTGATCTGCTCTTTGTTCTACGGTTGCTTGGCTTTGGACCTAATCTTTGTGTTGAGAGCCGTTGTGCACCGTGTTTGTCGTGCCGTGCCTAGCGGCCGATGTCTTGTGAAGGCTCATTTATTATTTTAGGACGTAATGGTAAGCTGAGATTAGCCTTTCCTTGTGCCTTGTGCTGAAGCTGGTACTCTCCTTCGTTTGCACTTGGGCTACGTGTGATCGGTTGTTAGCAGGATTAGTACTCGTGGCGTGATACATTACAGTTTTCATGAGTGACGATGGCACCAAGTGTGTGCTGAGATGCGGATATCGAGATATTTCTGACGCCTGTGTACGTTGTAGGAGTGCGCAGCGGAAGCATGTGGGCTGATGACCCACGGGTCGAGGGTCTTCGGTTGTAAGATTCTAGCCGGTCGAGAGAGTTGCTTTCCTCGATGTGACTTCATCTTGGCTTCCTGTGCTTTGATGTTGTCTGTTACCGTGCCATTGTTCATGGAGGTATTCTGGTGTTGGCATCGGCGTTGGTGAGTGTTGGGGAATCTATCAGCATTTCTGCTGGTTGAGTACCCTCTGCATTGCAATTCTTTCTTGGGTATCGTGCTCTCTGGATGTGATCGTGGTCCTTGAGATGCGTTCCCAAGATTGTTGCTCCTATCGTTGTGGGTCCTTGTTGGTGAGCTGTTCGTTGCATGGCTGGTGCATAATGGCAGTGTGTTTAGCTATAATTGTGCCTTGATGTGACCAAGCTTGCGGTTGTGTTCCGTGGTTCTGTGTTCAGTACGGAGCCGGGATCCTGCAAGTATTGTTGTTGTCATTTTGTCATTGTTTCCCTGTGAATCTGTCTTGGCACTATGTAGAACGAGGCCTTGTCAGTTGTGGTGGTATGAGTTGTGTCTGTCATTTTGTGTTATCGGTAGCTGTTGTGGTGGCATGAGTTGTGTCTCCTTTCCTGTGAGACGTAAGCGACGTTGCCTTGCTTCGGAGGTGTCAGACGTGTGTTCGCTTGTGTGCCATGCTCGTTTTGTGGATCGATTTCCCTAGAGATCTAGAGCGTGTACTTGTGATTATGGTGTGACGGTGTTCCTCTGAATTATGTTTTTTGAGGTTCGTACTGTTCCAAGTTGTGTCTTGGGGATTGTTCTTCCCTGCTTCTTCTTGCTAGCTCCTTAAATTTCAAGGATGAAATTTGATGGGGACATCACCTCCCATGCCCACGTTCACAGCTCGTCTCCTCGCCCCGGTTGCATCTGGCATGGTCTAGTTATTTAATTTTGAGTCCTATGTAATTTTTATTTGAGTCATTTGATGTATTTTTCTTTTATTTGAGTCATGTACCTAGGTTAATGAGTCATCTACCTAGGTTAAGTGTCATTAGATTGTTTAGAATGGTTATTGGGCCCAATTCTTTGGGCTAGGCCCAGGGGCGCCCCTACCCCCTTGGTCTTTGGTCATTGTAGTAAGAGTCAGGGACTTTTGTAGAAATGTGGGTTGCTTATATATAGGACCCCATTTCCTCCATTTGAGTTAATGAATGAATGAATAGAGAATTGCCTTTGAGAGTTCAAGTACTTAGTTTTAGTGGAGTGAATCCAATTGGGTGAGAAACCCTTGGGGAGAGAATCCCCACCCACCTCCTCTCTCTCTCTATTTCTCTCTCTCTCTCCCTCACTATGGGGTTCGCCCCACTCCCTCTCTCCTCCTCCTCCCAACCACCTCCAACTCCCACCTAGCCCCATTAAAGGCCACTCCCCTTCCCCACACATCCCATTACTCCACCCCCCAAGTCCCAAGAGAGCATCCCCAATCACTAAGCCACCCTCCAACCCCCAACTACCCTACCCACTTTCCCAAGCACCCGTCCCTCTCCCCCATGCAACCCTCCATCTCCCTAGGCCCATTTGAATTTTGAAAACCCCTTCCCTCCATTGCCTTGGCCGCCTCCTTCCCCCTCCCCTTTGGTTAGGTCGCCCCCATCACCTCCCTCCATTCCACCCTACCAAGAGCAACTACCTCCATCACCCTCCCCCCACCTTGGCTGAAACCAGCAAACCTCTGCAACCTTTCCCCCTTTTTCCAACCCCTCCACCACCAATAGTCACCCTCCATACCACCCCACACTCCCCTCCCACCACTCATCACTTCTCCCTTCCCCATTCACAACTTCTTCATCATATTTGGTTGATAGTTAAAGCTCCATCGGTGAACTAGTTCCCAGTTGCAGATCTGCAGAAGAGTAGCAGATTGCAGAGGCGACCACGGCTTCTTCCGGATGTTTCTGAAGGATCAAGAGCCATCTTTGGAAGCGTCTTCCAGTCCTCTTCGCAACGGCGGTGGTCCCATCCCGTTCTGAGTTTTTGATCGCCCAGGGGAGCCATTCTTCCCCGACTGCGCAAAGCCTCCCTGGCAGGAGACCAGAGCCGGAGTGGAAGCCCGACTGCGACGATCCTGCTTGGAATCTGATCGAGAGTTCTTCTTCAAAAAGCTTCTACTACGAGTTTTATTTCTTCTCCAAAAATCATAGCTCAATTTGGAGTCCGGAACCAGGAGTTATCAATTTTCTCACCCGGGTGCACGATTCTGCTTCCCCATAGTCTGCACCGACCTCTCATCAGAGTTCAGAGCCCACTGGTCTTCTCCGACAACGTTTGGCTTCCCCGTCAGTTTTACTTCGAAGAGGACTTGTCAACAGTTCCAAAGACTCTGGCGGCACCTGATTCTGAGCTTGGGAGCGATCGTGGCACCCTCTTCACTCTGCTGTTGGGAACCTGAACCTGTCAGAACCAAGGGTCTGCCACCCTGTTCAAGCCCCTACCCCGACCAGCAGCGGTGCCCAAAGAAATCAAAAAAATTCAAGCATCATCCCGATCCACCTATGAAGAATCTTCAAGTGGTCTCGTCTTCGGAAAAATTCTTGAGTGGCCACAGCATCGTGATAACCATCAGTCAGTCCTGAAGCACAGACAGCGGACAGAACCGACATCGACTTCCTTGTTGATCGCTAGTTCTGTGTCACCCCTCCCCGCTTCGCCGGCTGAAGGCCCCTTCCTGTGTGGAGGTAGTTTTGTATGTAATATCAGTTAACCCCCACCCCTAGTTCCCCCCCTTGCATGGGGTGTAGTTTTGTAACAATTTGAGCAGGTCAAGCTACCCCAGCGCGGCGTGTGGGGAACCCACGCTTCCTCGCTCGCCCACGTCTCCGAGCGGGACCGATTTCTTCAAACCGGTCGAGTAAGTGCTCCACTCCTAGCTCATTTAGTGCTTGTTCTTTCTAATATTAGTTCATAAACTCCGCTGGCCGTGAGAGTGAGAGCTCAATCCTCAAGCCCCGTTGCTTTGAGAGATCACCGTGGGGAAGAGTGAAGCCGGTGCCCTCGGCACTTTGTCGGCCCCCTTGAATTGGGCCTCCACACCTTGGGGAATAAACTTTGGCCTTGCTGCCCCTCTACCAGCAAGGGCCCAACCCTCACATCCTCCACTTGGCATCGCCAAGTCACCCCGGGCTTGGGTGAGTGACGGGTGAGCGGCCGCCGTTATCGGTCCGTCTTGATTGCCAAATGTGCTTGTTTGTTAAGTCCTAGGTTGTGTCACATCAACTGGTATCAGAGCAAGTTATTGACTTGTCTCTACAAGTCAAGTCCTAGGGCATGCTTGCATTGGAGTCATCATCAATCCGACCCTTGCATTGATACCCCCGATCATCATGGCCACCTCCTACTAAGCCTACTCACCACCCATGGACTTCGTCCTAGATAGGGATATTACCTTTGACGGATCCCGTTCTAGTGACTATCTTAGGTGGGAGGCTACCCTAGAAAATTACTTTGAAAAGACTTGGGTATATGGATCCGCGAGAGTCCGAAAGGCCAAGGGACGGTTTCGGGGTCAAGCCAAGAGTAAGTGGGAACACATAGAGGGATTAAGAAGGGTTAGGAGGCAAGAGCCCATTTTCTCATGGGATGATATGAAGGTAGAACTTAGAAAGATCTACATCCCCAAACATTTCCACCTCTCCTACTCAAGCACCCCTAACCCGAGGAGCACTACCACTCCTCCATCCCCACCCGGCCAACTTGAGACCGACCTTTGGTCTCCACCCCCACCACCCCCAACAAATCACCTCTCAACCATCATAACTACACTTCGCAACCAAGTCCTCTCCCTTAAGTCCCAAATAAACCAAGCATCCACCTCTCCACCAAATCCCCTAAGGGTCCCCATAATCCAACCAAAACCCCCTTCCGCAAACCTCACTATCCAAACTCAATTGGTCCCCACCACTATCCCTCCATCGTCCCCTAAAAAGGGCACACCCCCCCCAATCAACCCAAACTGAACCAACCCACCTTCCACTTCCAACCCCAACCCTACCCCAACCTAGGCCACCACTACTTCCACTCCCAACCCAAGTTCGACCTCACTCACCACCCCGGGTGCACCATGCCCCAACCATCATCACCCCATCTCCAAAAGACCTTCCCATTCCCTTGAGAAAGGAGGCCACACCCACTCACATAGGAATAGTTGTTAGCCCAGACCCTCTCCCCGCCCATAAGGAAGCCCGAGTTCACACCAATGGTGAGGAAGAGCCTCAACCCTTCACCACTTCAAATAATCTGGATCTTCAAGGGCCATAAACCTTCACAAGAGGCACTATAATCATAGATGGGCCCCTAGCTAGATGGCTAAAGGAGAGACCAATTCACCCCATCATGTCCTATGAGCAAAACCTTCCCATTATACCCTTCTCATCCTATCACACCATAATCCAAACATCCTACCAAGTGGAAACCTTAGAGGACCTTCTCAAGGGCTTAGCATGGCAATTAGAGTTGACTGACATGTTGACTCCCATGACCCAACAAACTAGGAGCCTAGACCTCCTACACCTATGTATTGGGTCCATCACCTCAATGTGCACCATGGGTTGCTACACTAGTGACCTCCTATTATTCCTCCCTATACCCGATGAGCCCGATGCTATCCACGAATTAGAGTTGCTTATCTCGGGTAGGACATCGAGCCCTCCACTCATGGCCGACCCACTCACAAAAAACTTCGGCCCAATTATCTCATTTGAGGAGAATGACCTACCACCACTTGAGGATCTTGAGGACATAGGGCCCCTCCCCCTCAATAACCCTTTTTATGATCCCTTTGATCCCTTCCAATGGGGGTCAAAGAACCCATGGGACCCAACCACTTTATCCACCACCCACCTTTCCCTATCCCAACCCACCATGTTTGACCAAATCCACCCCATCCTAGACCCGGGTTACACCTTGGGAGCCATGACCTTGGGCCACATATCCCTAGGTAATAAGGCTGTGCCCCACCCCATGATGACCACCTTCTTAGATCCATTCGATCCTTTCCAATGGGAGTTCAAAGGTTGTCCCACACCTATACACATGGAAGTCACTTTTGGGAAAAGTATGCATGTGTCTAGGCTTTCCACACCCCTTGGCATGAACACTATGTTGGGTCCATTCATTCATATCACCCACATGTCAAGTAGAAAGTATGAGTGGTCGAAATTCGGATGTAGTGGTCCACCTTCACTCATCATGAGTCGTATACATGATAGGAGTATTCATGGATGTCCGGGTCCCCTAGCATTTGTCACCCCCATGCATGACCGGATCACCTATGGATGCCCCGGTCCTCTCCATTCCATCAAAGTGTTCTTGGCGTCAAAGCATGATTGGTCTACTTTTGGTTGCCCAGGTCCACCCATCTCCCCTAGAATGTCAACATTCACAAAATTGCATGAAAGCCTTTGCAAGCACATAAGCAAGGAAAATGAGATCTATAAGAGGCCGGCTGACTCCCTTCGGCGTCACCAAGAATTCCACGTGGGTGACTTTGTGATGGTGAGGAAGGAGAGGCTCTCCCCGGGAGTCATCTCCAAATTGAGGCTACGTGGGGCTGGTCCCTTCCAGGTCCTGAGGCGCATTGGCGCAAATGCCTATGAGTTAGATCTCCCTGAGGAGTATGTAGTGAGTCCCACATTCAATGTAGCCGACCTAGTGCCATATAAGGGACCCACGGTGGTACCCAGTGAGGATATTGAGCATATTCCCTCCGTTGAGAGAGCACCCACCTGTGAGGAGAGACCACCAGCCAAGAGAGCCCAGAGTGAGCGCATTGAACGAATATTGGATGAACATGTCACTACCACCAGGAGTAATGCATATGAGCACTATCTCGGCAGGTGGATGGATCGGTCTCGTTCGGAAGACTTGTGGGCAGTACCACTTCTACACCCTCCGAGGAGGGAAGGACACTTACTCGACGGAGTCGAGTTCTCCACACCCCGGGAGTATGATGGGGACATCACCTCCCATGCCCACGTTCACAGCTCGTCTCCTCGCCCCGGTTGCATCCGGCATGGTCTAGTTATTTAATTTTGAGTCCTATGTAATTTTTATTTGAGTCATTTGATGTATTTTCCTTTTATTTGAGTCATGTACCTAGGTTAATGAGTCATCTACTTAGGTTAAGTGTCATTAGATTGCTTAGAATGGTTATTGGGCCCAATTCTTTGGGCTAGGCCCAGGGGTGCCACTACCCCCTTGGTCTTTGGTCATTGTAGTAAGAGTCAGGGACTTTTGTAGAAATGTGGGTTGCCTATATATAGGACCCCATTTCCTCCATTTGAGTTAATGAATGAATGAATAGAGAATTGCCTTTGAGAGTTCAAGTACTTAGTTTTAGTGGAGTGAATCCAATTGGGTGAGAAACCCTAGGGGAGAGAATCCCCACCCACCTCCTCTCTCTCTCTCTATTTCTCTCTCTCTCTCCCTCACTATGGGGTTCGCCCCACTCCCTCTCTCCTCCTCCTCCCAAACACCTCCAACTCCCACCTACCCTCATTAAAGGCCACTCCCCTTCCCCACACATCCCATTACTCCACCCCCTAGTCCCAAGAGAGCATCCCCAATCACTAAGCCACCCTCTAACCCCCAACTACCCTACCCACTTTCCCAAGCACCCGTCCCTCTCCCCCATGCAACCCTCCATCTCCCTAGGCCCATTTGAATTTTGAAAACCCCTTCCCTCCATTGCCTTGGCCGCCCCCTTCCCCCTCCCCTTTGGTTAGGTCGCCCCCATCACCTCCCTCCATTCCACCCTACCAAGAGCAACTACCTCCATCACCCTCCCTCCACCTTGGCTGAAACCAGCAAACCTCTGCAACCTTTCCCCCTTTCTCCAACCCCTCCACCACCAATAGTCACCCTCCATACATCCCCACACTCCCCTCCCACCACTCATCACTTCTCCCTTCCCCATTCACAACTTCTTCATCATATTTGGTTGATAGTTAAAGCTCCATCGGCGAACTAGTTCCCAGTTGCAGATCTACAGAAGAGTAGCAGCTTGCAGAAGCGACCACGGCTTCCTCCGGATGTTTCTGAAGGATCAAGAGCCATTGTTGGAAGGGTCTCCCAGTTCTCTTCGCAACGGCGGTGGTCCCATCCCGTTCTGAGTTTGTGATCGCCCAGGGGAGCCATTCTTCCCTGACTGCGCAAAGCCTCCCTAGCAAGAGACCAGAGCCGGAGTGGAAGCCCGACTGCGACGATCCTGCTTGGAATCTGATCCAGAGTTCTCCTTAAAAAAGCTTCTACTACGAGTCTTCTTTCTTCTCCAAAAAGCATAGCTCAATCTGGTGCTCGGTACCAGGAGTTATCAATTTTTTTCCCCGGGTGCGCGGTTCTGCTTCCCCACAGTCTACACCGACCTCTCATCAGAGTTCAGAGCCCACTTGTCTTCTCCGACAACGTTTGGCTTCCCCGTCAGTTTTACTTCGAAGAGGACTTGTCAACAGTTCCAAAGACTCTGGCGGCACCTGATTCTGAGCTTGGGAGCGATCGTGGCACCCTCTTCACTCTGCTGTTGGGAACCTGAACCTGTCAGAACCAAGGGTCTGCCACCCTGTTCAAGCCCCTACCCCGACCAGCAGCGGTGCCCAAAGAAATCAAAAAAATTCAAGCATCATCCCGATCCACCTATGAAGAATCTTCAAGTGGTCTCGTCTTCGGAAAAATTCTTGAGTGGCCACAGCATCGTGATAACCATCAGTCAGTCCTGAAGCACAGACAGCGGATAGAACCGACATCGACTTCCTTGTTGATCGCTAGTTCTGTGTCACCCCTCCCCGCTTGGCCGGCTGAAGGCCCCTTCCTGTGTGGAGGTAGTTTTGTATGTAATATCAGTTAACCCCCACCCCTAGTTCCCCCCCTTGCATGGGGTGTAGTGTTGTAACAATTTGAGCAGGTCAAGCTACCCCGATGCGGTGTGTGGGGAACCCACGCTTCCCCGCTCGCCCACGTTTCCGAGCCGGACCGGTTTCTTAAAACCGGTCGAGTAAGTGCTCCAATCCTAGCTCCATTTAGTGCTTGTTCTTTCTAATATTAGTTCATAAACTCCGCTGGCCGTGAGAGTGAGAGCTCGATCCTCAAGCCCCGTTGCTTTGAGAGATCACCGTGGGGAAGAGTGAAGCCGGTGCCCTCGGCACTTTGTCGGCCCCCTTGAATTGGGCCTCCACACCTTGGGGAATAAACTTTGGCCTTGCTGGCCTTCTACCAGCAAGGGCCCAACCCTCACATCCTCCACTTGGCAACGCCAAGTCACCCCTGGCTTGGGTGAGTGACGGGTGAGCGGCCGCCGTTATCGGTCCGTCTTGATTGCCAAATGTGCTTGTTTGTTAAGTCCTAGGTTGTGTCACATCAAAATTTCTTGAAGGAGGGGAGGCTGTAATCCCCTGGGTTCTTATTAGGTCTTTCGGATCCTTTTCGGAGAGTTTCAGATCGCTTTTGTGGGTCCTGAGTTAAGTTTTACGATCCATGTGGGTTTTTCTCTCGTACTAGTTACGTAACCCTGTGGTGAGTTTGTTGTTCAGTTCATCGACTCGAAGACGCTACAGTTGCGATGTACTCTTCTCGAGAATCATTTTGACTACTTTTCAGTATTTTTCTGAATTAGTGGATTTTGGGGCTAAAAATTGGATTTTTGAAAATTAGGAAAATTTCCTAATTTCTTTCTTTTTCTTTCTTCTTCCTCTATCCTCCCTCTCATTTGCCGCCGCGACTGTCTCTCTCCCCCATTTTCTCTCTTCTCTCGCCCTCCCGGCTTCGACTGTAGACGGAGGAGGCAAGGGCAGGTTGAGGAGATGTCGTGGGAGTGGTCTGAAGCGCGATGGGGTGAGGATCGGACCGATTCTGCCGCGATCCCAAACGGTGGATTCAAAGCCATTGGTCGAGCTTGGTGTAGTGCCCCAGAATTTATGTAATAATTTTTGAGTTATTTATAGAACTTTCTAGAATTTATAAGGGCTAAATAGACTAATAAAAAGATTATTGGATTAATAAGTCATTATAAGGCCCAATTATGTTAAATATATAATCTAGCCTATTTAAATAAAATCCAAAAGGTTTAAGGACCAAGCCCATTAAGTTTGGCCCATATTCTAGAAGGTTATTTAGCCTATTCACGTATTTTAATGATAAATACCATTTTTATGGATAATAATATGGATAATTAACAAAAGAGTTTGATTGATGTTGAACTCTGTGCACGTTGGATGTAGCGATTGTGGACGCACTTTTTATTTAAAATCATTGTTTATTTGTTTATTGAGTTTATTAAGTGCGTGGGCGTGCCAGTCACAAAGTGACGATTTATTGTGTGCTCGATCTGACTAATCAGACGATTGTGTAGTTCGTGTCGGGACTGAGAACCCGCCGTACCATGAAGGCTACGACGTTAATTACATCCCCTCGGAGAGGGGAAAAACCCTTGATTGATTGCCAGGAAAAGGGGCCCGATGGCCAAGAAACTATATCGAGAGAAACAAGCCGATAGCGGTCTCGAATCGGTCGGAAAGCCCTACGTCTAGGGAAGCAAGCATTCGAAAGATGTCGGTCACTCAAGGGACCATTTTGATTTTCGGACGAGTGTCCGGCTTCAGAGAATCATGATCGTCAGAAGGAAAACTGGAGCATATGTATGCCGGGGTACGGCAAATTTATTGTTCAAAGGGATAGGAGACATTCGGTTGAATCCCAGTTAGAGTGGTAGGAAATCAGCGAGATTATTGGCCCGGTGCGATATCGAGTTAGGACCATTCCGGGGGCGCCTCCCGCGGTCCAAACGAGGCTTGCGTGGGCATCGTTAATATTTTCGGTGCCGAAGGGCAGCGAGAAAGTGTCCCGGGACTAGATTCCAAAACAAAGACGTATACAGAGATAGCTGGCCATAGGCCTAGGATGTGGGTCAGGCAATGACCGTGGTTGGGGCGAATCCGAGGTCCAGACGTGACTCACGAAGGTCTTATTGATATTCCCACACGTAGGGCTCGAGGAAGACGAGAGCCATCTCGTTCCATTCTGATTTTGTTGGTCATTCATGGACCATTTTATGTTGGGACAAAGATCCATATTAAAGACGTAAGCGGAAATAAACCCGTACAAATGTCTGTCGTGAGTACGGCAAGTTTAATGCAAGCCCGGGATTAGATCTTGGGATATATGTCGGTCACTAACGGACCATACACTGTTCGGACGAGAGTCCACATTTGAAGCATCGAAGATAACGACAAAGCTGTACGGATGTCTGCCGTGGATACGGAAAGTTTAATGTGGATGCAGGATTGGATCCCGATAGAGGTGGGTCAAGCTGATGAACTATCGACCTGAGATGGTTTCGGACTATGGCCATAACAGGGTTCCCGAGATCCATGTCCGATGCCATGGGGCGTCATTACTTTTCTCTTCACACACAGTCTGGGGAAACGAAGGTTCCAAGGTATGCGTGCATGTCGGTCACGGTCAGACCATTCATTGTTCGGACACTAGTCCACGTTTGAAGCATCGAAGACGACGATAAAACCGTACAAATGTCTGCCATAGACACGACAAGTTTAATGTGTGGTTACGGGATTAGATCCCGGGAGAAGCGGGTCGAGTTGACGAACTATTGGCCCGAGATGTGTTCGGATCATGACCATGTCGGGGGTTCCGAGGTCCACGTCCGATACCATAAGGCATCATTGATTTTCTCTTTGCACCCAGTCCGGGGGAGTGAATTATTAAGTGTACAGCCCGAGCTCACCATCGTGCGCCCTCGCACGCGGATCGACTTGCGCGGTCAGGTCGCGAGGATCGACCTGCGCGGTCAGGTCGCAGGGGTCAAGGGGGCAGCGCCCCTTGCGGGGGTTTCCGAGGGCAGCGCCCCCAAAATAAAATTTTAATTAAGGCACGGGTAATGGAGTTTCTTTTATTTTTTATTAACATGATTGACCTTTTATTATTATTTTTACTTGTTTATTCTCTTTTTGTATTAAGGAGGAGCACCGGTTTGCCGAAGGAAGAGGATGGCGCCGTTTTAGAGTTCAAAGGAGGAAATGGGGCGCGCCATTTTAAGATGAACAGTGAAGGACAAATGCGCACCGGTTTAGGACGTTAAAAGGGGGGGGGGGGGGCGCCGGTTTTAGCCGCGCCGTTTTAAGGGTTAAAAAAAGGGGGGGGGGCGCCGGGTAGATTCCAAGGAGGACAAGCTCGCCATTTAAAGGATGGGCAACAGAGAGGTTAAACCGGCGCGGCCAGGGGCGCGCCGGAATTGGTCGCGCCAGAATAGGAAGATATGGAGTGGAAATGGGCGTGCCGTTTAGCATCCAAAGAAGAAGATGGGGCTATTGTGAGGAGGGTTAAAATGACGTGGTGGAACAGTGACTGCGCCAGATTAGCCCCTCTTGAGGGTTTATTACTTTTGACTGTGTGTTTTCTTTTCTTTCACCTGCAGGTTGGGTTAATGATCCGTTTGTTCATTCATTTGGTGGATTAAGTTGGTGAAGAGGGGGTTTAATCGTTTTAGTTGTTTATTAAGAGGAATTAGCATGAATGCTTAAGTGTTCGTTCGAGGGGTTTGATTCACAAAGCTTACTGTGTGTTGTTCTTGTTCTCGGAGGTGGTTTGTTCGTTTGTTCTCAGGCGTTCTTAGCCCTGGTGAAAATCCGGCAGCACCTCCCCCGGACCAGGACTTGCCAGAGGTAAATGAAAGTCACCAATCGGATTACTCCGGGGTAGATTCTCAAAAATCGGAGTGGCCTCACGGCGGTCCGAACCCATGTGTGAGTGTGGAGGGCTCGAGGGCTAGCCTTCAAGAGCGACCACGACTCACGGGTGATGAATCTTCGGCACGGGACAGATGTTTGCCACGAAGGCCATGAATGTTCATCCGGTGACGAACTCCTTCGAAGGCCATGTTATGGGGAAGCAAGCTGCAAAGGGTCTTGGATGAGGAGGAGGAGGAGAGAAGAAGAAGGAACCGGGGATTAAATCAGAGGATACTAAGATTGCGAAAGGCCCTTTTCTTTTTATTCATGCACATAACCGGGGAATATTTTAAAATAGAAGGGATTCATCTCATGATAAAGAAGAAATACATCGTGAGGGAGGGAAGAATAGATTGACGAGGGAGAGAGAGAGAGCACAGGCTCTTCCCCCTCCGACTCACCTCTCCTCTCTCACACTCACTCTCTTCTTCTTCTTCACCTTGCCGGCGCCAGGGGACCAAACTCCTTCTCCCTTCTTCTTCTTCTTCTTCTCTTCGCTGAACACAGCCGAGAGCCTTCTCTTCTCCTTTAGGATGGCCAGCCGGTGGAAAGTCAGGAGATTGCTCTGTCGAACCTGCAGAGTATATATATTGTGGGTTGCCTTTTCTTTGCTCGAACGGAAGAAACTCCCGCCACTTCATTCCTCTGCTAGATGAACAGGGTTGGCATGTCGCTGGCATCTGGTGATCCGTGTCGTACACTGTCGTTCGTCCAAGGACGGCACGGTTGCGGGTTTGCCGGGAGATCTTCGTCCGAAGACATGCCTTCGCCGATGATGTTAATGCGCTGTCGAGTGGAGACGGAGGCACGGCTTTAGAACATTGAATGCTCTCTTCGCACCGCATTTAAACAAAACAGAGCATCGTGCCAGAGATGGGATGGAATGGGGTTAAACCAGCACGGGGGAATAGTGACCGCGTCGGATTAAAGCTTATCAAGGGGGCCACGCCGTGTAAGCATTGCAAGAGGGTGGCATTTCCTTCGAATGGGCGCGCCGGGTAACTTGTGCATAAGGTGGCGCCGTATTAACCTTCAAAGAGGTGGGCTCTTCAACAGTGAGCGCGCCATCTTAGTGCAATACACTAAGGGCGCGCCGTATTAGCAAAGGGAGAGGAGTGCGCCGTTTTAATGGCATGCAAGGGGGCGCGCCGACTTCACCCTTGCCGGTTTAACCAGCGCCGGTTTAGGTGAAGGCCGTGCCGATTCAAGGCTCTTCCGCGCCGCTTTAAGCACCGAACGGATTCGTTTCGAAGTCACAGCCGTTCATAGGAATGTTGGCACTCCCGGAATGTTTTAGTTGCGATGCATGGCATCCATGATGTTTCATTCGTAGTCTTTGGGCTTCGGTCCAAGACTTTGAGTGCCTTCCGGTGCATGCCGAGACTGTGTCAGAGTTCCCGGCTCTTCTTTGATTCAACTCTCGGCACGGTCGGCTGTAGAGTTGTGGCCGTATCTTCCATCTGGGGGCCTCTCTCATCGGCTAGCGGACCACCAAGCGAGTCCTCATCTTGATCGGGCGAGGTATGAGGTTTATTAGGCATTTTCGTCTTTGACTCGCGCTTGAATGCGTAGACGCGAATGCCGCAATGATCATCATCGTCAATTTTTTGGCGTCCACAGCGGTCTATCGTGCGACCGCCACAGACATGTAACGCACCAGTCTTGATGCGTTACATTTTGTCAGTTCCGTGAAAGAAAGAACGAGCAAAAAGATTAGAACTTTGGGATCTTATCTATAAGAGATTGACTTGGGAGAGTTTATAACATTACTAAGCACTCTTAGGGATTAGGTTCTGACAAATTAAGGACTCTAGAATCGATCTAATCTTCAAAACCCTATAAATAGGACCTAGTTCTGAACTAGCGACCCTTACTTTTGGCTCATGAAGAATCAAGGTAAGGAGATAGAATTTTTGGTAAGTTCTTTAGAAGATTTTGTTTAGTATACTTTAGACTAATAGTTCTCCAAATTTCGTGCTTGGCTTTCAAATTTGCTGGTTCGACCATAGTAACCCAGGATTCAGAGCAAAGGACCCCTGGAGATCAAGAGATTTGGACATCTAAACGAGGTAATTAGAATTCAATCCTGAAGAACTTTTTGTTCACCTTAGTTTCATCTACGTACCCTCAAAATTTTACATCCTTAGGTCAAGAGGCTGAGGAGCTAGAGCAGCGTGAAGTTGCTGGAAACTCACCGGAAAGGGAGAATTAGGGCACGTCTTTCAGACTCAAATTAGAAGTTTAAAGCTCAGATAAAAGGGTAGGTTATCTCATGATTGGCAAAAATATCTTGTTATGGATAAAAGCCCTCTGATTGTACTTGATTTTATGCATTATAGACTATGAATTCCGTATTTTAGTGGGTTTATGCATACATACATATTCTTAGCCCTAATCAAAGATCAAAGATATTATCTTGTCAATTCACTGCAACCTATGCATCTAGATGACCTTTACTTCGTTTTGTCATGATTGGGGTAGTTAAATCTTTTCAAAACATGACATGGTATTAAATCATAGTCTTTTAATTTCTTTATACTGTTAGCAGGGACACTGACGCATCAAGGTAAGACCGTCACAGTGATATAACGGCCTTACGATAAGCCGTCACACCCTCTACTGTATCTTAACTACTCTATTGTCTCTGACGCACCTTAACAGGAGCGTTACATTACTGTAACGGCTTCACGATAAACCGTCACAATCACTGTGACGCCCCCACTCTCGACCGTCAGGAGAATTGTAGAGAGAATTGGAAAAATAGTCAATTTACTTATAAATAAGCCTAGTTATCTAAGTTTTGACTTGTTAATATGATTTTGAGTTTATTAATTTGTTCATAATAGAAGCTGCATGTTTAAAGGCATCTTAAGTTATTTTAAGTTATGTTAATTTCATGTGCCAAAATTCTATAGTTTTGTATCTAAATCATGATTTTTCAAAGATGTATTGACGGAGTTTTATCATGATTTTTTATTGTTACACATCCTCTATATCAATAGAGTCATTTCTTTAAGTACATGGCACATATTCCGGTATGTTGTCCATTAGTTCACTTTACAGTATAGGAACATTATTCTTGGACATGAGGACCTCTCTATTGGATATTCCTTCCAATGGGCTAGGAAATCTTATTTCAAGGCCTCCGTAATTCTCTGCGAGTCTGGGATTCCCACTAGGACGCCGAGTTGCACTACCAGAAAAAGCGGGATTTCAGACGGAATTTTCAGACGGAAATTTCAGACGAAAATTTTCGTCTGAAATTTGTGACGGATTTTTTTCCGTCGGACATCCCGTCTGAAATTTGTAATTACACACCGAATTTCAGACGGAAATTGTGACGGAAAATATTCCGTCACAAATTTCAGACGGAATTTGGGACGAAAAATTTAATCTGTCAGAAATTTATGACCAAGAATTTGTGACGGCCACATTTGTGACGGATCCGTCTGACAATCCGTCACAAATGTGTCTTCTCACGGATTTTCAGACGGAAATTAATCCGTCACAAAATTTTTGCGCCCCCAATCCGTCGCAAATGTGCCTTTGCGACGGATTGGGGGCACAAACATTTTGTGACGGATTAATTTCCGTCTGAAAATCCGTGAGAAGACACATTTGTGACAGATTGTCAGACGGATCCGTCACAAATGTGGCCGTCACAAATTCTTGGTCATAAATTTCTGACATATTAAATTTTCCATCCCAAATTCCGTCTGAAATTTGTGACGGAATATTTTCCGTCACAATTTCCGTCTGAAATTCGGTGTGTAATTGCAAATTTCAGATGGGATTTCCGACGGAAAAAAATCCGTCACAAATTTCAGACGGAAATTATGGGATTTCCGACGGAAAAAAATCCGTCACAAATTTCAGACGAAAATTTCCGTCTGAAATTTCCGTCTGAAAATTCCGTCTGAAATCCCGCTTTTTCTGGTAGTGTTGGTTGTACCATTAAAACCAATTGATTAGATTACACTATCGATGTTTCTGGTTATCAGTAGTGTAACGGATCTATATTGGACCATCAGGCACATGTAACGGCCCAATATACGACCGTCACATTCAACTAAGTCTGATTTCTTGGTTTGAGATTCAGAGTAATGTAACGGCCCAATACTGGAGCGTCACATCATGTAACGGGCCAGTACACGACCGTCACAATGCTTGAGTATTTTAACCCGAGGTTTGACCAAGGATTGATATTCCAAGGTTTCTAGATGGACTCTTGATGATCTAGAACTTATCATATTGATCAAGAAACCTAATATAATGAGTGGAAGATAAAGAACGTACCGTTATGCTGCCGATTTATTTCCATAAGCATAGCATAGTATAAGTCATTCTTGGTTTCTCATGATTCTTATTAAAGCATTCATTCATTGAATTATTGTTATCAAGAGCTTGTTGGAATTGTACATTCTTGGCCATACTTTATTGTTACATACGTGAAAAAGACTTGATTTATACTTGAAGATGCGATCTAGCACTGATTGTGTTCAAGGGCTCTATGCTAGTCCCCTCGGCTGATTGTCGGAAACATACTATTATAAACCATGGGGTATGATGCTATTGGCGTCGCATTGCGCTGGGAGTACTTTCTTTATAAATAAGTGACAATCCACAACACAATACAGCATGATTGATACTTGACTTTCTTGATATTCCACAGAAATTCATGAAGTACTTGCTCATAAGCAAAAGATACTGGAGTGATGATTATGTGGCTTGCTAGTACATTCTCGTTACATTTTTCTTCATGAAAGGCCATATCATGTTCTTATAACATTCTTGCTAGTTCATACTTGCTCTCATTCTATCTTACATACTTTGGTTTAATCACATGATTGATCGCATTCGCATGATTTTACCTTATTTCTCTAGAGCAAAAACGTTAATTACTTTAATGATGCCTTCATGTTGATGTGAAGATCTACTGGGCAAGTGTGCTCATTACATATTTCCAATCTTTTTCAGGAAATGGAAGTGAGTGGGGTTCGGATTCGGAATGTTCAAGTAGCGGATCCGAGAGTGAATAAAGAATGAGCAAAGACTTAGGAAGTTTACATTGTTTAGACCGAGTCTATGTAATTTTATATTTTATTTCTTGAGTCTAGCATTATGGAAGTCGAATTAGTGGTTGTATTCGAATAGTGGATTTGATTATCAATGAAAGTTGAAGTTGAGTAAATATTGTGCGATTGCATTCTTATGTGTGATTGCCTTGCGCTCTGATCGTTCTTGCTTGCAAGAGGCTTACCATGCCGGCTGTTCACGTTCCTCGAGCGAGTCTTCCGCTGTAATAAAGGCTCGTGGTGTGACACTTGCGATGTGGTTTTCGACGCGGTTTAGTCACTACGGTGCACAGAATCTTTGGTAGAGGTAGGCAGACGGATCGCCTACTCCTCTGCTATGTTTCCTCGTAGTTTCACGTCGAACGGTGAGCATATGAGTGGGTTTCTTTCAAGTTCAGGAAAATCATGCTTTTGGGGTGTTTGTTGGGTTCGTTGAAAAACGGCGATGATTTTCAGATTAGTTAGTTCCATTAGAACCCCCAGCATGTTAGCATGCCATTCCCGCAAGTTTCATCGCAATCGGTGACCATTTGGGGCTGGTACGAGCCCGGGAACCCCGGTGACTCGATTTGGGTCAATTCGATAGAATCGCCCATTTCTTGTGTTTTTGGAGTCGTTTGGACCCCTTCCAATTTGTTGGAAGGCTTGTATGGTCATTAGGATTGTATCCCCTTAGTTTAGATGCGAATGGTGCGTGGAATGGCCGAGATCGGCCGATCCCATTGTTTTCCCGCCGTGACGCCCTAAACGGTTTAACAGTAACCATTTTTAAGCTTTGGCGGTCTAGTTGTGACCGTTTCTTGTTTGGCGTGGTCCATCATAGGACCGTTTGTCTATTTTTCCCGGTCCATTAGTGGACTATTTTTATCCTTTGAACGGCGCATGGGAAATCGTTCAGTTTCCTTAGTAGCGTTGGTTCGTTGGGCGGTATTACGATAGACCGTTCAGCTCCTTTAAGTGGCCCTTTGTTAGTCCGCTTAGTGTCGTTGAGTCTAGTCAATAGTTTTAGGGCGGTTGATGGAGCGGTCCTCCTCTCGACCGTGCTTTGCCTTCAGCGGTCTCTTGCTAGACCGTTTTAACAGTTTTGGCCGAGTTACTATTTTAAGTCGGTTTGATTGGGCGGCCTTCTTCTGGACTGCCTAGTCCCTTGAGCGGCCCACCAGTAGACCGCGTAGGTCCGTGGGGCGGCTCAGTGTTAGACCGCCCGGTGGTTTGTTTGAGCGCGTCGGTTCGATGTTGACTGGCCTTAGCGGCCTATCGAACGACCACCCCAGTCATTTGGCGATGCTTTGATGGATCGTTTAAGTATTTACGCGGCCCATCATATGACCGTCGAATGTCAGTGTCTTTGCGGCTGGTAAGCGGCCTTGTACTTGACCGCCTACATTGCTGAGCGGTCAAGCATTAGACCGCCTACTACCAGAGAGTTGTGTTTCCGTCGTTTTGACTTCTAATCATCTTGGCTTGACCTTATGGTTTGCTCATTGTCCCGTGGATGTTTCTTGACATCCTATGAGGGCTATGACCATGCTTTAAGGTAGCCAGGGGTACCTTTCTATTGAGCGGTCTTCCGTACTGCTTCTGAGTCTTCTGAGTCAGTGAGTAGGTTCTGGTCAACCCGGTGAGATCTAGTTGTTGACATGTGACCTTGTAAGTGTCTCGACTATTCTAGATAGATCGAGACATGGTTCTGGACACTTTGGGGTGTCATCTTACCTCGGGTTGCATGTCCAGGTGTTTCGAGGGTTTAGGTGATCCCTCTGTTCTCCGTGGCTCGTGCTAAGCGGAGGCGTGGATCGGGTGATCCCATGTCATTTCTTATCGATGTTTTATCGTGTTGTGGCTTAGGATTAGACCGATTGGCGGCTTGTACCGCTCTGTGCGACGATGTCACACCCCGAGAGCGGAAGATACCCGGAGATGCGTGACGAGTTTATATCAATCATGTCAATCAGAGTAGTAGTGTATTCGACACAAAGACAGAGATGCGCAAAAGTAAAGATAACCCAATCCATTTATTTCTTCATAATAAATAGTCTATTACAAACCCAATACTCTATTCAAAAAAAGAAAAGTACACATTTGACTCAAGAAATATATAAAAGGCTAGATGACACTTGGAAAAGCTCTAGCTCTTTCACTCTTGATTCTCCCCATCCGATTGACTTCCCTCATCGTCGGACTTACCTGAAAAGTAAGGGAATCACGGAGTGAGCGAACGCTCAGTAGGAAATTATATCTCAGGAACTAGCAAGGGGTTTAAGTAGTTACATCTTTCATGAATATACTATAGCTATGCATGCTCGCATAAAACGATAAGATAGAAAGAGGATTTAACAATAAGATAACAGGAAGAACTAGTCATGAACTTTCAAGAACTTATATCAAATGACCTCAAGATATTCAAGCAAGTACTTTATCATGTCAAGATGAAATTTGGCTATCACGTTCAAGCACGCAAGTAATTACCCTTTTTCGGGCCACGCAAGTCATGTAATATCAAGTCAAGTACAAGATTTGTGGAATGTTCAATCAAGCTAGTCATGCACTTCGGTATAATGCCAATACCGTGATCATTCAACTCCCATGGGCACAAGTACTTTCGGGTGCTCCTCCCAGGACCAGATCGGGCCCTATATGCGCAGGCATTAGTCATGTATTTCTAACATCCACATTTTTGTGTATAGCCATCATGGAATTTCAATAAGCAAGCTTGTAGTCATGTAAGACAACTTTGAGAGATTAGAGTCCAAAAATATGACTTTTGACACCAATAGGCGATAATAACGGTACAATCACACTTTCGATAAAACTAGGTGGAATTGGTTCTCTTAACTCGGGTACCATGATAAGTAAGTAGAGACACTCTTTTATATAGAATTGAGGTCCATATGAATAGCACCTCAATGGCAAGACGTCCTCATTCTTCATATAGAATTGAGGTTCACAAGAACATCAAGTTTAATATAGAATTGGGGTCTACAAGAACAGCATAACAACGGCATATTCTTCCCCGTTCATTAAGATAATTCTCATATCATACCCATGGCATGACATGAGGGCCGGTATCACCATATTTCTATAGAGGGACATGACAAAGATTGTGTAATGGGTTTTTATGGTACAACTAGCTCAGTCGGCCTTGAGGGAATCAAAGACGGCGAGGAGTCTTACGGAGGTCTCTATGACTAACTCGCTAGTCCAAAGGAACGGAATGTCCAATGGAGAGCTTGTATGTCAATGAGAATTGAGTGTGTAATGCGATAAATCATCGTAGAAAACATGGGACTATACTCACGGAGTGGAGTAATAGTGCCAATATATATGTATGTATATATAATGAAACCCTCGGATAACAGTAATCAGGAAAAATCAGTAGTGCAGAAAATAGCGACTTTGGTAAAGTCATTTTTCATGAAATTAACGCCTTAATCAGGGGCGTTTATATTAAATTTGACGACATGTGTAGAAGTCGTCCTTTCAATATTTCTAATTTTACAGAATATTAAAAATCTGGAAATTTTCATAAAATGCGCTCTGGACAGGGGCGTTAGTTTACAGAAAGCGCCCTGGTATGGGGTGTCAGTTCAATAAAAGACGGCCTGGACAAAGTCGTTAATTCACAATTTTACAAATTTCGAGACGATGAAATTTCAGGAAACATGATATAGGGTCAGGACCAGAAAAATAGCAGGATTACAAGAGATTGATCAAGCATTAATCTAGAATCATGTTTGAATTGATATATAATTATTAAACAGGGTATTTAGTAATTAAAAGAAATTGACGTCCGTGTGCAGGGCGTCAAATATGAAATTGACGACCTAGTCATGGTCGTTTTCTTGTAATTTAGCGCCCTTGATAGGGGCGTTTCTTTCAAAAACTCTTTAGAAACTAATCAAAACGCATGAAATCTATATGCATGTATTAACGGATGATGTTATAATTATTAATATGCTAGTTTGGGCTACAATCCCTGAGAAAACCTACCTTTGTGAAGATCTGGAAGAGGATCGTGAAGGTTTAAAAGGAAACGATGCTCTGAACTTCTAACAGCAATAGTGATGACATGAGAAGAGAGAAGTTGATGCAGATGAAGCTTGAAGTTCTGTACGTACTTCAACCTAGAATAGCTTCTTCTTGATGTAGGCAACCTACAGGAAAGATATGAAGAACATTAGTATTCTTCATACGGTGACCGGAGGCAGGGAAGAAGAGCTGTTAATTACTTACACAGCAGCAGAACCTCGACCAAAATAGCTTTAGGGTTTGAATGTTTAGGGTATTTATAGGATTTCTAGAATCCTAACGGGGTGAGTGTTTGATTGGAAGTAACACTTCCATATTAGAGTTATTACTACATTCGAACTCTTTCTCATAGTTATCAACTTACCCTGGATAAGTTCCTGGTTCGAACGGAACAGAAACTGAATTAACGTCCTAGGTAAGGGCGTCGAATTTTAAATTGACGCCTTGGCACGCGTCATTTCTTGTTGAAACGCGTCCAAGCAAAGGGCGTTACAATTACTTGCCTTTTTATGTAATTTTGGTTGTTTAAGATTTGACGCCTTGAAATGTGGGCGTCCTTTCTCAAAAACACGCCTTATGTGAGGGCGTTTCTTATCAAGTAGCGCCTTTATCTGCGGCGTTATTTTCATCAGGGTTTAATTTTTTTCCATTTTCGGTTTTATCGTTTATTTACTTAATCTTTTAATCTATTTTGATTTTTCTATCTCCTTCTATTTTATCAGGGTTGCTACAGACGATCTTGATCTGAGTCTTCTGACTCAAGGATCGTTGTGTCCACAGGTCTAGTTGACTGTCCTGAGTTCGATGGCAATCTTGTATGCTAACTCGTGTGTTGTGCTTCGTAGTACGTGTGACAGTGCGTGCTTCGCCTGTTTATACTCCAGCACTTGTGTTTCAGAGTCTCTGTGTCTAGTGAGCCTCCACTAGTCGTAGCCTGACGACCTCGACTGTCGACCCACCCCGGAGTGGTGGTGAGGGTAGTTCCCGATTTATGGTTTGTAAGCTAGTTCCGTGGGCCCTTACTTTGCTGTAGCGTCCTACTAGGAGGGAAAACTAGCTAGAGGCCTGGCTCGAGACGACGAGCCGGTGTATGCACACGTGGTCAAGGTCGTTTAGGATGAACGCCGATGGGCGTGACCCTGACTAGTCACTCATTATAGTTATTCCTTGTTCCTGAACCTGTTCTTGGTTCAGAGAGTATCTCAGTCTCCGTCATTCTCGGCGTCCGTAGCGAGATACTTGCGGCGCAGTGTAAGACGTCAGTGGATGCATCTGGCTGTGCTTCTAGTGAGGAGGTGCTTCCGTCCCGTGACACGTGACTCCTGCATTTCTCGTTCTTGGTGTCGTGACCTTCCCAGGTTAGCCTCTCCTTGGCCTTATCCGAGGTCAGTGCTGTGTGGTATGCACGACGATCTAGTCGTGTATGCATTTATGCTTAGGGAAGCGTGCACGATAATCTAGTCGTGTAGGCTTTAGTGTGTTCCATGTCCGTCTAGGTCTCTTCTAGGCCTTTTTGCCTCTTTTTGGTGAGTCTTAGCTTAGGCTTGGTGTCGTGTCGACGGATCGATAACTCCTGACTTTGTGAGATCAGGGTTCGCCTTCCTGTCGATGTTTGGAGTAGCTTAGGGAGCCGAGCTTCTCTCCGTGGCAGTGTTCCGGTATTCACGGCTTTATTTTTCCCTTTTTTTAGCTATTCTACTCCTGCTGTTCCGATTTTCTTTTACAGCTTTCTAGTTGTAGTTAACTTTTCTTTCTTTACTACTGCTGCTGTTTTAGCTGTTGTTCCATGTTACTGTGGTGTTTTTTAGTGGGGATCCGCGTGACCCGTACTGAGACAGTGACACGAGGCTCACCTCTGCTTTTCAGGTGTAGCGTTCTTCTTCCTCCGCGGTTCCTAGTGTGGCATGTTCGTAGTTGCCAACGGTACCTGCGTCGGGCTTCCCCCGACCTCAATGTACGTTTTTCTTTCTGTTGGATTGTACTTATCTTTCCTTTGGACTGGACTCTAGTATAATTGTTAATTTTTAACTATTAATTAAAATATAATTTTATTTCTGCTACTTTAGCAAACCGATCTAACGAAATTTAATTGCTTACTGTTATATCTACGACTTCAATGTACTACACGACAATCCTCTTATCCCTTCACAGCTTTACATCTCTTGGGAGGCTTCAGGGGTTCCAAGTGGTATTGGGTATATCCGGTATCCAGAGTCCGGGTCGTGACAGCAGGCGGGACCGACTGCTGGGACGGTGGTGCCCGGGTTCCTCCTTGCTGCGGCGGCTGGCTCGAATGCTGCAGGGGGGGTGCCGATCGATCTCCAGGAGTGGCGGTCGCCGAAGCTATCCTGGCGTATTTTTGCTGGAATTACCTGGTGACTGCTTTACTGGCCTGTTCTCGGATAAAAAATGTGCGCCTCCACGAAAAGAATTTCTGCACCCAGATCTGATGTCGGATCGAGGCAATATTGGTACCAATGGATGGAGAACTCAAAGGGCTACAACAAATAATTATTTCAGATCCATCCAGTAGACGGATTGGAAATGAAAATGACTGTTCCCAAGGTTTTCTTGCTGGCTCGGATTACAAACAGTCAGGACAGAACAAGATCTACCTGAGACTGAATTTTGACCGACCTAAAAATGATGGATCTACACTCTGGGAAAATTATGGGTGGAAGAGGGGGATGTGAGGAACACGTATGATTGTTTGGAAATTTTTGGAGAAGGCTAAGGGGACGGGAAAAATCCAACAATAGACTACTATCCTGCAGATCTACTAATTGGCAGACTGTTCGGGGTGGAACTAAACTTACGGGAAAAATACTAAACGAAGGCGGATTGACATGAAATCTGAACTGGGTTTGGAGAATGATAGGAAGAACAAACCCTCAAAAGTTGAGGTCGAAAAGATTTCCTGATTGGGAGATAAAAATCCGGCTTCAAGCTTCTATCTAGGGGTGGACAGAACTCCGATGAGGCGGCGATGGTGGTGCGATGGTGGCTCGATGGCGGCGGCGGTGCTGAGCTTCTCACTCAGAGAGGTGGTAATTGAGAGGCTTCACACCTCTGAACTTCAGAGCTATCACAGCTCCAAGGGGGAGAGAGGGTGCCCTTGGGCTCTTGAGCAAAAAATGAGATTTTTCTTCATTAATTGCTAAGGAATTCACAAAATACATGGGTTATATAGAAATGGAAAAAAGACATAAACAACCCCTAGATCTAGGGTTAGGGAGGGGCAAATAAGGGATATCATTTTCTTCCCCCATGTGATCAAAAGAAATAAAACTAAAAAAATTACAACAAGAATTAAATATGTTAAAGGGGGGAGCATCTTGGACTTTGCTTGGTCAAAGTTGGAAAGTCTTTGTCTAAGCCCACCTTGGACTTTGAACTAGCCCCACATGGGCCCTAGAGCCTAGGTGTATCAATGAGAATTAAGGTGGGGGTCCCTGCTGGACTTACTGGCATTTTTCATAGAAACCCAAAGGCCTTTCTGCAAAGAAACCCAAAGATTCCTAATGACTAACCCTTTGGCTTATAATGCCTTACAATTGTAAACCCAATTAGCCAAGGATATAAATACAAACAAAAGGGTACAAATGCAAAAATAAAATGTTAATGCTCGGTGTTGATTCCCATCATAAGATGGTCTTAGAGGAAGCTCATAAATCTAAGTACACCATTCACCCTGGTGCTACCAAGATGTATCAAGACCTCAAAAGGAATTATTGGTGGCCCAATATGAAGAGAGAGATAGCAGACTACGTGTCACGTTGTCTTACTTGTCAGCGAATTAAGGCAGAACATCAAAAGCCTGCTGGAAAACTACATCCCTTGGAAATTCCAGAATGGAAATGGGAAAGTATAGGGATGGATTTTATCATGGGATTGCCAAAATCAAGAGGTGGACATGATAGAATATGGGTAATCATAGACCGTTTAATAAAATCAGCTCATTTTCTACCTATTAAAAGCCAATGGTCTGTAGATATCCTAGCTACTTTATATGTACAAGAGATTGTTAAGTTACATGGTGTCCCCGTCACTATTATTTTTGATCGAGACCCTCGATTTACTTCACAATTCTAGAAGGGGCTACAACATTCTCTAGGAACCCAATTGAATTTCAGCATTACTTTTCATCCACAAACTGATGGCCAGACAGAAAGAACCAATCAAATAGTAGAAGATATGCTCAGGGCTTGTACTCTCAATTTTGGAGGAAATTGGCATGACCACTTGTCTCTAGTGAAATTTGCATACAACAATAGCTACCAAGCCAGTATATAGATGGCACCATTTGAGGCACTGTATGGTAGAAGTTGTCGTTCACCTATATGTTGGAATGAAGTAGGAGAAAGGTAATTTCTCGGGCCCTATATTATAAGAGATACTACCGAGAAGATAAAGCTTATTCGAGAGAGACTCCAGATGGCGCAAGACAGGCAGAAATCATATGCTGATAATCAAAGGCGCGACCTGGAATTCCAAGTGGGAGATCATGTGTTTCTCAAGGTTTCTCTGGGTCGAGGTATTCAAAGATTTGGTATTAAAGGCAAGCTCACTCCAAGATTCATTGGCCCCTTCAAAATTCTTGAAAGGGTCGGTGAAGTTTCATATCAAATAGCTTTGCCTGCTCAACTAGCTGGAGTTTATGATGTTTTTTACGTATCAATTCTTAAAAAGTATGTCTCCGATCCATTTTATGTCAGAACCTATGACAACCTAGAGATTAAAAAGGATTTGACATATGAGTAAAAGCCAATCAGAATACTTGAACAGGAAGTACGTCAACTTCGGAATAAGACTATTCCAATGGTCAAAGTCCAGTGGACCAAATCTTGCCCCCATGAAGCAACATGGGAGACTGAAGAAGCTATGCGCAAGGGATTTCCCGAGCTGTTCAACTGTAAGTACACTCTCTGTGAAATCTATATATTGAATTTGGGGACCAAATTCTCCTAAGTGGGGGAGGGTGTAATACCCTAAAATTTTATATGAAGTAAATTTAGAATAAATAGAATTAATTCAAGGCTAATGGGCTATTAAGTGAATTATAGTTAATTAAATCTAATTATTAAAGCCCAATATTTATTTAAATGAATCTAATCCTTTAAATAAAGCCCAAGAGACTTAAAACCAAGCCCATAAGGTTTGGCCCATATTCTAGAAGCTTACATTAGTGTATTTACAGATTTTAGGGGGATAATAACTCCTTAAACGGATAATAATATGAGATAATATCAAAAGAGTTTGAAACTGTTCCAATTCGGCACCCAACAATAGAAACGGTCTATCGGGAGCCAGCTTGGCTCAAGAAATAGTATAGAACTAGACCGCTAGGCAAACCTAGTTAAGGTATAAAAAGGTGGGAACATTGGCATCCTAATCACCTAGGATCGATGATATCCCTTAGTTAGAATAGTCTAGAATGCTAGAGGATCGAATTGAAAACCTAAATTACACTCTAAGATCGTTCTAATCCATAGAAACCCTAGCTAACCCCATTAATAGACCCAGAACTAACCTGTGCGACCCTTACTTTTAGCTCACGTGGAACTAAGGTAAGAAGGACGAATTAAAGGTATGTTCTTTAGAAGTTTTTGTTTATAATACTAAGGTCTAACTGCCTTCAAAATTTCATTCTAGGAGATCAAGCTCACGAGAAGTTAGAGACATCCAAAGTCGCTGGTTCGATACAAGCAATTCAGGAGACTATGCGATCGGGCCAGATTGATCAGTGAATTAGAAGCCCCAAACGAGGTAACTAGATAAAGGTTCATTAGAGTTATTTCTTCCTGTTAGTACCCTCTTCTTACCCTCCAAATTTCGTGGTCATAGGTAAAGGGAATCAAGAGTTAGAAGGCCACGAAGTTGCTGATTCAGTTCAGGATAAGTAAGAACTAGGGTCAACTTCCAGCCAAAAATTCGAAGTCTAAAGCCTAGATCAAATGTAGGTTATCTCATGAACGGCTTAAACATGGTGTTAAGAATAAAAGCCCTCTAATTTCAGTCATTTTCATGTACTGTACATAGAGAATTTTATTTTTTATTGGGACTATACATATAGTATAATCTCCACGCATGAATCTTAGCCCTAATTGAATTAAAAAGAAAATCTCTTATTCATTACACACAAACCCATGCATATTTTGACCTATTCTTATTCTATCGTGTTTTACAGTAGGTTCTCGTTGATTTTCATGCATAACATGCCCTAGATTAGGGTTTATTTTACCATATTTTTGGTTTTCTGTCACACAACAGAAATGGTCTACAAGGTGACTGCTTGAGATAGATAAGCGGCCCCTCGATAGACCGCTAGACTCCTAAAAATGGTCCGCACTAGACCGCTTTTTGGTTCTGAGAACTAGCCGAGCCTAATTAAAAATTTCCTAAATAGAACTCTATAATTATGGTATTTTAGCATGTGCATGATTTTACAACATTATTTTCACTATCATGTAACTTTGTGCCTAAATGTTATATTTTTGTAATTAAATATTTTTCTCTTATGAAATGTGATTCATGGTGGTAAGAGAACGTTGTTTTGATCGCTGTTTTATCACGATTCTTTCTCATCTGTGAGTCATTTTCTTAAGTACATGGCACATATCCCGGTATGTTGTCATTAGTTACACTTTACACTTATAGGCACATTTTTCTTGGACTTATGAACCTCTCCGCCGGATATTCCTTTTGTCGGACTGGGGGATTATGTTTCAAGGCCTCCGTAAGACTCCGCGAGCCTGGGATTCCCACTAGGACGCCGAGCTGATTGTAGCATTAAACCTAATTGTCTAGAATGCACTTGACCGATGTTTTATGTGTTATGAACCTAAGCGGCCCTATGATTGACCGCTAGACTCTGTTAACGGCCATTCACTAGACCGCAAGGCTCCAAGAAAGTTTTCTTGCGTCGACACTTCTTTTCAAGTGTCGACTCTAGTCATGAAACGGTCTAGACTCTGACCTCTTTCTATATAAAATGGTTCAGTAAACGACCGCAAGGTTCCTTGATTAGTCTAACCCAAGGTTTGACCGTTGGGGTTGGTTTTTTTGAGTTCCTAGATGATCTTAGGATTATCTGGAGTTCCAAACTATGTTAAAAAGGTTAACATTAAGTTCTGGAATTTAATGAATGTACCGTTGTGCTGTCGGACTGCCTCCGTAGCATAATGTCCTTTTAAATCATTCTTTGAAGTCATATCAAATTTTGGTACGTTCTATACCTTGATTATGAAACTTGTTATTTGGAATTGAATTATTGGACGACATTATTGTTATATCTCGTGAAAATAGTTAGATTTATAACTTGAAGATGTAAGACCGGGCACGGATTGTGTCCAAGGGCTCCATGCTAGCCCCCATGGCTGATGGTCAGAAACATGCTATAAACCATGGGGTACGATGATATTGGCGTCGCATTGCGCTAGGAGTACTTTCTTTTATAAATCAGTGAAATTCACGAGGCTCGTTATGAAATTTACATGCTTATTAATGCATAGCCTGTACAAGGTTGTGTAAAGTACTTTCTAGTTACATGCTCGTACATTCTTGTTCATGAAAGGCCAAATTTACATATACATGATTAATCTTGCTTGTTCATAGTCTATACTCGCTAACATCTATTTGCTCAGTTATCTTGGTTTATATTGCTTGTTTATCGCATTCTTATTTTTACCTTATGAACTAGAGCTAAGACATTAATCACTTAAATATTGCCTTCATGTTGATACGAAGATACCTACTGGGCAAGTGTGCTCATACCTATCATCTTGTCTATTTCAGGAAGTACTAGTGCATCGGATTCGGAATATACAAGTAGCAGGTCCGAGAGTGATTGAAGGTTTTTAAGATGAGAGAAGACCTAGTTGTCAAGTGTTTAGTCGAGTCAGATGTAATTTTTGATTTCTTGAGTCGTAGTGATGATCTTATGTAATTTGATTATTCCATTAATGCAATAAAGTTAGAATTTTAGAAAAAAAAATTACTTGTGAAATTTGTGTGATTGTCTTGCGCTCTAATTTTCTTGCTTATGAGAGGCTTACTATGCCGACTGTTCATGTTCACGAAATTTCTTCTACTGTATTAAAAAACTCAGGGTGTGACATGCCTAATATGAACACATGTAGTTGTAAATTTTGACTTAGGAAAGTAGGCACACGTGTTGCACACTTTCCTATTTTTTTTTGAATTTTTTCTTCTTTTCTTCTCCTTTTTCTTCATTCTTCTTTCTTCTCTTTCATCCCTTTTCTCTTTCTTCTCTTTTCTCTTTCCTCTCTCCGACTCTCCATTGCTGCCACTTCTCTCTCCTCCTGCCGCGTGCGCCCACATGTGCCCGCCTTCAGCCGCGTGAGCCACGCGTTCACGCACGCATTGACCCGCCAACCCGCACCCGCTGCGTGCCATTTTGTCGCCTGCGTGTGAGACGCGTGAAGCCCTTGCATTGTCGACCGTGGTCGTGCATGACCCGCAAAGAAGCCGCCTCCGCATTTTGGCATTGGGCCGTGCGAATGGGCTTTGGCCCATTCGTGCATGGACCTTTTTATGTATTTTTTTACATTTTTTAGTTGTTTTTCTTTGCATGCTAATGGTTGGCCCATTGTTTGTTGTACAAATTTGATAAAATTTGGTAAATCCCTGGCAATCTTCCTCTTTGATCGAGCACCTACCAAAAACATAGTTTATTGCTCAAAATTTAACTAATTCTATCAAACTTGACATTTTAATATGAAATCATGATTAAGTGTGATAAGTGCATATTTACTAAGATTAAAGCTCTTCAAAAGTGCGTGTATCATAAATTAACATGTAAAAATGCACACTCATCACACCCCCCAAGTTACTCAATACTAGTCTCTTAGCAATACAAATAATTTTAAAATTTAGGACCAACAAGAGTTTAAAATATCCGGGCCTCATTTCCAGAGCATCATTCATAGAGTTGACATACGAGTAGGATTTTCAAATCAGTTGAAGCATACTAGCCTTAAATGAGATATTAATAGACATAACGGAGAATAAAACCAAAGTGCAATAGCACTCATGTTCGTGAAATCTAAATTCACAGCAAAACAATTACATCCCTCATATTAATATTCTAGATAGGTGTCATTCAACTCTACAATTTCCAGTTCGGAACATTGAGTATGGTAGCTTTCCCTCTGCCTTCTTTCATTTTTTTTTTCAAACACATGGTGATACACATCCCTTCACCGTTTGACGCGAATCTCATCTCTTGTCTTAGGAGAAGTAGGCCCGGTTACTAAGATCCAGGGCATTTTCCATGGTTTTTTTTTCATGGTGTGATTTTCACACTTGATTTGGCAGGTAGCTTTTTTCCAAAAAGATTTCTTCACTGAAAAATGTAAACTATCAGACACCACACTAAAATAACAGAAGGCTTGTCCTGCTTGCTTCATTAGTGTGTAAGTGATTTTTTTTTGTTCTGGTGCTAATGGACTTTTAGAAGATTCTAAGTCAGTTTTCCTCGGCTAGATTACAAAACATTATCCATCATCCCTCTCCATAGTCTCTTCCAATCTGGATTCCCTTTGATGAGAACATGAATCATAAAAAACTCAGTTATTTTTTTTCTATTTTTTGGGGAAAATTTTGTGGAAAAATTAGGTTGCATTATAAGAATGAAACATTGATTTGTATTATAAGAATGTAATATTGATTTCCTTCCCCCCAACTTAAATGACATTGTCCTCAATGGCATGAACAATATAAATATGATAGTTTATGGGAAAGAACGGGACAACCTGATATATGTGAACTTCGACGGGCATCGTTGCTTGAATAAAAGGCAGTATTGGGCTTTTGAAGGCTTGGCAGAGGTGTAAGTAATCTCCTCTACCCCCCCAACTTATCTTTTATTCACACCTGTAAAATAAAAACAAAACCATAATAAAAACTTAGGATGCCTCCCAAGAAGCCATTTACTATCACACAGAAATTACTAAAATATTGGGTTGCCTCCCAAGAAGCGCTAAATTTAATATCTTCAGCCAGATGCAATGTATCTCAATAACCAACGTCTGACATTCAGAATGAGCCACCAAGTGATCTTATCCTCTGATAAATTCTAGCCCTTGTACCATTAGAGGAAAAGATTATGCCTCGACGCATGTGGGCTAGAAGCGTGCCAAGGTGGGTCTAGCAATCCGGACGGACCCCCTCGGTCAGAGAATGACGGAGGAATTATCATATCTTCAATTACAAAATATTCCTCTATATTTTTAAGGTCTTTATAAGTATTAAACACATCAATGCGGACCTTAATTTCCCTTAACTTTTCTTCTTGATACTCACTCTTGGGAGTTACTTGCGTATTGTTCAGCTGAGAGAGGATGAGGGTCTTATGGATTTTTGAGGAGCCCACCACATGACCAGTGTCAAGGAGATAAGGAGGATTAGGAATGAAATAAGTTTGCTCCTTAACACAAGGATTCTCGTAAGAGTCAGATGGATTCAACCAGTTGGCGAGTTGCAGAATATTCGAGATGATTATGGCTTCACTAAGGTCAGGGATGGGTAAAAGATCCACATCCTCCCCTAAATCAAGAGATGCCCGACTAAAGTGAATTTCAAATGGAGTACCTGGTTCCTCAATTACCCAAGAAGAATGGCTTATGGCCACACTCAATTCCCTCTCCACACTCACATTTTCTTTGTCCTTTACTTGGAATAAGGACTCATCAATTTTAGGAAGGGCAAGTAAAGGAATTTCATCATTGATTGGTAAAATCGTTTCCTCTTCTTCTCCTCTCGACTCAAGATCATCAGATTCATCATAATCCTCTTCACAAATGGAATGTGGAAAAGGGGATTTCTGTAGCCCATCTAAAGAGTAGCCAAACTAGGTCTATCAAGATCAAACGAGGCCCAGCTCATCCAAGTGACATCCCCATAGGGCACACTTAGGCTAAAAAGCCCAATAAGATCACTCGGGATCACACCCTTCCTCGGCGGCCCTTAGGCTCGGAAGGTCCGAGTGTCGGTCAGGTCAGAAAAAGACCCACACCCGATTGATCCCCTTGCCGAGATAAAGGTAGGCGCTCAGCGCCCACTCTGACCTATCTTCATCCAAGCTATGCCTATCGCCTGGACAGGGTTGGCACCTTTTATGCTCGGCTCGACCGACGATTGCTTATCCACGCTGCCGTTGACAGCCCTTTATGAGCAAGAGTTTATGAGGACAAGGGACCCATGACCCCTCAATGCTATAAAGATCCCACGATGATGACGTAAAGACCCCACGACGAGGACGTAACTCCCGCCTGAAACTCCTCAGCTTACGAGACTCATGAGGCAAGCACACTATATAAACCTAGGACTCCCTCCGACGAAAGGTGAGGCCAACATACGCCTAAACTCCCTGAGCAGGAACCACTTCACCACCTCGGTGTAGGGGGATCTCGTGCGCCTCTTTCTTCCTCCCTTCATAACTTCCACCATTGCTCTACTGACTTAAGCATCGGGAGGGTTTTCCCAAGGGAACCATCCCTGGGACCCCTGATCCATTTTCCCTTCTTTACAGTTCACTATCCGGTGATCATCCTCTCAGCTCAGGACCAACGCGAGATCACGCCCCTTCATCTGGCGCCGTCTGTGGGAAACGACCAAAGAGCTAGTATGGTGCGAAGAAGTTCAGGGAGGAGGTCCTCCGGCGACAGGGGAAAGGCTATGGTGGCGGCAGGAGAAGGCCCTTCTCAAGCCTCAAAAAATCCCCCCTCCAATGCCAGCACCCCCACCGACGGACCGCCCCCTCCCCCCACGGCGGTTGGGCACCCGCCCCCTCCCCCCAAGGCGGTGGGGCTACCACTTAGCGGCGGCGCTGACGCTTTCCAAGCCCTCAACGCAAAACTGGATGTCTTCATGGAACTCATGAGGACTCAGGCGGCCAGGGATGGAAGGTCACGCGCCCCTCCGGAAAGCCCCCCCCCCGCGAGAACGTGTCCCAACACACTACCGGAGGCCGCTTTACCCTCTGAGACTGACAGATCATCCATAACAGGTCAGGAGGACCTTCACAAGCCCCTCCTCCAGAGCAAGAGGCCTCCTCCACTCCGAAAAGGGAGAGACCTAGGGCACGCCGTCTGAATCCAGAGACCGAAGTCCCTGGGGAACGCCAAGATAGCCCCCCCAGCCCCACGGCGTAGGGACAGCCGGAGCTATCCCTCCGACTGTGAGAATTCGTGAGGCGTTTCACAGAACAAGAGCGCGCCCTACGCGCCCTACAGAAAGTCTCCTCCACGGAGGACGAGGAGAAATCCCCATTCTCTGACTATATCTTGAAGGCAGAGGTATCTCCCAGAACCTCCATTCCGACCTTCAAGCCTTATGACGACCAGGGCGACCCGGCCGATCACTTCGACAGCTTCAACGCCCTGATGACTCTGCATGGAGCATCCAACGCCATCAAATGCTGAGCCTTTGTGACCACCCTGGTCCAAGGCGCCCAAGCGTTGTTTCGGGCCCTCGCCCCTGGATCCGTCCGGGACTTCAAACAATTCAGGCGAGTGTTTAAGGAGACTTTTGCCGATAGCGCCCCCCCCCCCCCCCCCCCCCCCCGAGGTCAGTAGCGGGGCTATTGGCTCTCAAACAGGCGCAAAGGGAGAAACTCCGGGCTTACATCCACCGATTCAAGTTGGAAGCCTTGAGAATCCCCCTCCTGAATGTAGCCTCGGCCATAACTGCGCTGACCGGGGGCACCCGGGACGAGAACCTCCGCCGCGAACTTGTCCTCCACCCTCCCTCGACCCTTGCCGAGCTAGTGACCCTGGCTTTGCGCTATGCTGAGTGTGAAGAAGTACTCAGCGCATGCCAAGGCACAACCAGCTCGGGTCGGGAGGGGGACAAGAAACGAGCACCCGAGCCAAGTTCCGGTCCAGGAAAAAGGTGGAACTGGGATGGAGAGCACAAGGAACCGTCACTAAAGTACGAGCAGTACACTCCCCTAACTGCTCCGATGTACGAGATATATGAAGACATCAAAGCCTCGGGTCTCCTCCGCCAACCCGAGCCAATGAAGTAGAAGAGCCGCAATCGCAGCAAGCACTGTCTGTTCCAAAGTTACCACGGGCATCACACCGGCGATTGCTACCAGCTCCAAGATGAAATCCAGCGCCTCGTCCGTCAAGAACACCTATCCTGGTTCGTGGCCGGGCATAAGGAAGAACGAGGCGCCCCATAGGAAATCGACAATGCCCCTCACGGGGTCCATATCAACATCATCGCTGGAGGAGCTCCATCAGTAGGAGACAATGGCCGAGGAAGGAAGCGTCATGCTGAGTGGGCGAGCCGAGCCGTCGAGCCTCCCAAGGCCCCGCCGAGTGAGGCCCAGGTCATAGTCTTCAACGACCGAGACCTAGAAGGGCTAGCCACGCCGCATGACGATGCCTTAGTCATATCGGCCATGATAAACCATTGTAACGTAGACAAGATTCTAGTCGACAATGAAAGTACCCCTGATGTATTATCCTTTGAATGTTTTCGTAAGATGGGGGAGGATCCGTCTAAACTCTGCCCGATCTGAACCCCTCTGTGCGGGTTCAATGGCCATGCCACTTATCCCGAGGGAGCCCTAAGCCTGCCGATTACTCTCGGCACCCCACCCAAAACCGTTACGGTCATGGTGGACTTCATAGTGATCAAGGGTATGATAGCATACAACGCATTCTTCGACCGAGGAATCCTTAGCCAAACGAAAGTAGTGCCCTCTACCTATCACCCCAAAATGAAGTTCCCCACCAAAAATGGGTTGGGGGAAGTCCGAGGAAACCAGGCAACGGCTAGAAGGTGTTACAATATCTCGATTGAAGCCACAAGGCCGGACTGGAAGAATAAGGGTCCCCGAGAAGTCGAGAAAAAACCTGCAACCTCCGAGCCTAGAGGCGAATTGCTAATAGTTTTCATAAACGACGACCCGACCCTAGGAGTAAAGATTGGAGCCGACCTACCGTCTGAGGTTCAACAACTATACAAAGAGTTTCTTTCAGCATACATCTGAGTCTTTGCATGGTCTGATGATCAACTCCCCGGGATACCGGAGGAGACAGTGATGCATAAGCTCAACCTCGACCCAACCGTGAAGCTCATACAACAACGCAGAAGGAAGCACGCGCCAGAGAAGTAGGCGATCATCAAGGAGCAAGTCACCAAGGGGCAAAAGATTGGTCTCTTTAGACCGGTCCTGTACCCGACGTGGCTGGCTAACGTCGTCCTGGTGCCAAAAGCTTCGGGAAAGTGGCGAATGTGCGTGGACTTCACCGACTTGAACAAGGCTACTCCAAAGGACTGCTATCCATTACCGAGCATCGACCAACTGGTTGACTCAACCTCGGGCAACGAGATACTCAGCTTCCTAGACGCCTATTCAGGTTACCATCAGATCAGAATGAATCTAGAAGACATCGAGAAGACCGCCTTTATCACCGACTTCGGCGTATACTGCTACACCCCGATGCCTTTCGGGTTGAAGAACGTTGGAGCCACATATCAGAGGCTGGTCAATGATATGTTTGAGGGACAGCTCGGCCGGAACGTCAAGGCCTATATTGACGACATGCTCGTGAAGACCCCTAAGGCCGAGGACCACTTCGCCGACCTAGTTGAAACCTTCGACACCCTCCTAAAGTACAACATGAAGCTCAATCCTGCCAAGTGCGCCTTCGGAGTAAGGTCCGGGAAATTCTTGGGCTTCTTAGTCACCCAGCGTGGGATCGAGGCCAACCCCTACATGGTCTAAGCCATCCTGGACATGCACCCACCCACCTGCATCAAAGATGTTAACGCCTTACCGGATGCATTGCCGCGCTCAGCAGATTCCTGTCCCGTGCGGCTGAACGATGCCTACCCTTCTTCAAACTATTGAGGGGGCCCAAAGTGGCATCTGCTACATTCGCATGGGACGAGGAATGCCAAATAGCATTCGTCGAGCTTAAGGAGTTCCTGGCTTCGCCCCTGGTGCTTTCCAAGCCCATCCCAGGTGAAACCTTGCATCTCTATCTCTCGGCAACTCCATCTACAGTTAGCTCGGTCCTAGTCAGAAATGACTCGGGAGTCGAGAGACCGGTCTACTACACCATCAAGGTGCTCAATGAGGCTGAAAGAAGGTACCCCACAACCGAGATACTCGTGCTAGCATTGGTTACCTGGGCGATGCGCCTCCGACCCTATTTCCAAGGGCACTCCATCACCGTACTGATCGGCGAACCATTGAAGAGGATCCTCGCTCACCCTGAAGCCTCGGGATGCCTCGTCAAGTGGGCCATCATGCTTGGGGCCTATGATATATCATACCGGCCTCGCTTGGCTATCAAAGGCCATGCGGTCGCTGACTTCATTGCCGAGAGCACCATCCCAACTGAAGAAAGATCTCCGTCCGTGCCCGGGACAACCTGAGAACTGTTCCTCGACGGATCCTCCAACTCAGCCGAGAGTGGCGCTGGAATCCTCCTGAAGTCCCCCGAAGGAGCAGAGCTACAATACGCCTTGAAGTTCAACTTCCAGGTGTCCAACAACGCTTCCGAGTACGAGGCCCTTATCTCGGGAGCCCGCATGGCCCGGCGGCTGGGGGCTGAGGGAGTTAAAATTCACACTGACTCCCAGCTGGTCGCTAGCCAGGTCAACGGTGATTACGAAGCTTGAGAAGCACCGATGGTCAAATAACTCCAGCTGGTCAGAGCCATAGCACAATAGTTCGAGAGATTTGAGGTAGTCGGAGTAGCTCTAGAGGAAAACTCCCGAGCGGACACCCTCTCTCGACTGGCCTCCTCTTTTGACCCCAAGGGTACTCAATCGGTCCTTCGTGAAGAGCTAGAGTGACCGAGCATCGACTCAGAGCTCCTGGCTGTTGACTCGCCCCCCCCCAAGCGATTGGCGTACCCCGTACATATCGTGGCTCCAAGATTCTCAAGAGCCCCCCGATCCTCGAGAAGCCCGAAGATTGAAGTACCAAGCTCGGTGATTCGTCACTCTGGATGGCGCTCTCTACCGGATATCCTTCTCCTGTCCTCTCCTGAAGTGCCTCGGCACTGATGAAGCCAATCGAGCGATCGAAGAAGTTCACGAAGGTCTGTGCGGAGCGCATTTAGGAGGTAGGTCGCTCGCCAGGATCTTACTACGACAAGGTTATTGGTGGCCCACTCTGCAACGCGACTGCTCGACCTACACACAACACTGTGACCGATCTCAGCAATTTGACCACTTGGTCCATCAGCCAGCAACGGAGCTCATCACCCTAGCTGAGCCTTATCCTTTCGCTCGCTGGGGAATCGACATCCTCGGGCCATTCCCCACGGCCCAGGCCCAGAAGAAGTTCATTATCGTCACCATCGATTACTTCACTAAGTGGATCGAGGCCGAAGCCACAGCAAGGATCACCGAGACAATCGTCTAGAATTTTGTCTGGAAGTCGATCATCTGTCGTTACGGCATCCCCCGGGTGATAGTAAGCGATAATGGTCGACAATTTATTTCTCATTATTTTCGAGACAGATGTGCTGACCTGGGCGTTCGCAATCACTTCACCTCGGTCGCCCACCCTCAGGCAAACGGGCTGGTCGAAAATGCCAATAGGACTATCTTAAAAGGCATCAAGACTAGGCTCGGCAAAGCCAAGGGCAGCTGGCTTGAGGAATTGCCGAACGTACTTTGGTCACACATAACGACTCCCTGAACGGCAACAGGTGAAAGTCCTTTCCAGTTGGTGTACGGAGCCGAGGCCGTCATCCCTTTGGAAATTGCCAATCCTTCGCTCCGAGTCATCTGTTTCTCGCCCGAGGCAAACGATCAGAAATTGCTCGAAAATCTCGACCTAACAGATGAGCTCCGAGATATTGCCAGCATCCGAGCAACGGAATATCAACGCCGCCTCACTCGATACTATAATGCCAAAGTCCGAGATAGACACTTTCAATCGGGAGACTTCATCCTCAAGAAAGCCGAAGTCTCTTGACCACTTGAGGTGGCGGGCAAGTTATCCCCCAATTGGGAAGGCCCCTACTGAGTAGTCGAGACGCTCAGAAAAAGAGCATACCGACTATCCAAGATGGAAGGAGAGCTCATCCCTTAGACCTGGAACGTGACTACACTACGCAAGTTCTACTTCTGAATACTGAGCATTGTGTAAACGACATTAGATAAAACAAAAGCCTCCTTTCTTTTATTCAAACAACTCGCTTGTACATCAGGAAGGCCGAAGCCAAGAAAATACATGTCAAAAAACAAAAAATCCATCTGGCGCCGCCGTATGAGCCCATCACTCGACTGACTCGGTTGACCTTCCTGCGTCCAGCCACTGACTCTGACTCGTGCAAAAACTGGCTCAGATAAATGGTAGTCGACCTCGTTGGCTCAGGCAGCTCAGGACAAAGGTGACAAAGGGATTAGGAAGGAGATGGCTACCTTCCAAGTTGAACTTGGAAGAGAAAGGGGAAGAGGGAATGCATATGAAGGCATCCTCCCCGCCAACCTACCAACTCTTTGGAAGGAAGAGAGTGCAGGTACCCTCCGAAGAGTGAAAGAAATGATGAGAAGAGTAGAAGAGGGAAAAAGAGGCTGCGAGAGGGAAAAAGAAACCAGCAGAGCTGGACGAGGAGACAGGGGAAAGCCCGAGAAGGAGGCAGCTTAATTGGCTTCCTTCTCCCCTCCATGGAGCGAGCAAGAAGGGACGGGCGGCAGGGATGCCTGATGCCCCCATCCCTTCGCCATCTCGCCCCCCCCCCCCCCCCGCAAGCGCCGCCAGAACTGATAAAAAGAAGACGACGTGCCTCCGCACGTCGGACCTTCTTCAAACCCGTCCGTCGGTCGTCGAACCTCCTTCAAACCCGAAGCAGCAAGGACTCTCTGCCCTCCGTCATCAGCAGCTTCATCTTTCGGAGCGTCTTCCATGCTCCAAATATAACGGCACAACGCTACGTGAAGAAAGAATGAGGAAAGACTGTCAGGGAAAACCCTAAGCGGTGGAGAGAAAGGGACGCCCTTCAGACCTTTTATAGGTGAAGGGAGGCTATTTGCCTTAAATGATTCTCTCCTCGAAAACACGCCAAAGGGATCTCTCTCTACGAACGGTCACCTCAAACTTCTCGTTTCCGCCCCAGCAGGACACACGAAGCGGCCAAGCATTCAAAGCATGAGACAACGGAAAGACACCATGTCAGACGCTCACCCAACCATCAGGCAAGATCCACGCAGAAAGTATCGGCACTTTCCAACCACTATAGATACGCTGAACAAAACACGGCAATGGCGATACGAAACAGTTAAGTCTTCGTCATAACACTATTACCTTATCTATTTTTCTACACAACGGAGAAAGTTTTTTTTTTCAAAATAAAAAAGACATACAAAGAGATGAAGCAAAGCAGATACATTAGGCCTCTAGCCCACCCTGAAGCTCGGAAGTGGAAGGCTCAGGCGGTCTGCCCTTGGCATCCTCGGCGACAGTCGACCCTGGCACTGACCCCACCAGCGTGGGAACTACCTCGGTTGCGTGCCCTCCTGAGACGTCTAGAGCTGGCGACCCCTCGGGCGAAGAGCCCTCCTGATCTTCTTCCTCTAACATCGAAGCAGAGGAGCCGGAGGATGACAAATCTGAGTCGTATCATTGCCCGGATGGGAAATCGATTATCTTGGATGCCTGCTCCTCTGCATAAGATACGGCCCGGTCGTAGCCCTGCTTGAACCCCTTGCCGATGCCCCGACGAAGCACTGCCACGTAGTAGGGGAGGGCAGCCTCTTTAAGGTCGACCCGGTACGCATCCAAGCATTTGTATCGCTCGAACGCCTCCGCCCTGGCCAATCCCACCCTACCTGTGAGCTCAGCCTTCTCCCGCTCCGCCTCAGATAGCTTCCGCTCGGCCTCAGCCATCCGCTCCTCGGCCTCCTCCGCCCACTTCTCCGCCTTGGCTCGATCGGCCTCGGCCTCCCCCCGAAGGCGCTCAGCTTCCTCCGCCCGATCCACCAGCTCGAAGCGCTGAGCCTCACACCGGCCATCCAGCTCGACACGAACAAGGTCCTCCTCTTCAAGGAGCCCGCTCTTTCTCTCGAGCGATTCGCGGGCCTTAGCTAGCTGCTCGGTTAGCGCCCGGGCCTCCACCTGGCTCGACCGCACCAGCCCCCTAACTGAGGAAAGCTCCCGTCGAAGCCCATCACGCTCCTCGGCAAGCCGAGCGAACCTCCTATCAGACCCACCAAGGGTCCAGGCCAGGGTCGCTCGCTCCGACTCCAACCGAGCGTACTCTTCTGCCAGAGTGGCCCCCATCTGGGCCAGGACCAAGTCGCCCTCCATAACTGTCTCGAGGGCCACGGAAAGGGAGTGCTACCTATCTCCCCCCTTCACCTTCGCAGCTATACCGTGACATATTTGATACAGAGGACCTTGGATGCTGAGCCTCTCCAGGGCCGCCGGAAAGGAGACCCCCTCTTCGGTCGGCGTCCCGCCGGACCGCCCAGATCAGGCCGCGGCTTCGTTCGCCCCTCGTGCCTCGGTCGGTCGGGGCTGCGTCGCCTTTTCTTGCGACCCACCAGCCTGGACCGGTTCGGCAACTGCACCACCACCTGGAGCATCGCTCACCTCAGTCAACTCCCCAATCGTGGCCGTGGTCCCAGCATCACCCACCTCATCTACGGCCCCCTCGCACTACCAAAAAAAGTGGGATTTCAGACAGCCGTTATCCGTCTCAGATCCGTCTGAAATTCCGTCACAAATCACGTTTGTGACGGATTTCTAACAGATGTCAGACGAAACACGACCGTCTGAAATTCTTAGTCACAAATTTGTGACAGTTCATTTTTCCGTCTGAAATTCCGTCTGAAAATAAGACAGAATTAATTCAGTCACATGTTCCATCTGAAGATCATACGAGAACTGTTCCGTCTGAAATTTTCCATCTGAAATTGTCCGTCGGTATTTCAGACGGATTTTACGACGGATTTCTATTCCGTCGCAAAAACCGTCTGAAATTACAAACGGATATTACGACGGATCTGCAAAAACCATCTGAAATGTTTGTGACGGATTTCTCTTCCGTCGTAAAAACCGTCTGAAATTACAAATGGATATTACGACGGATCTGCAAAAACCGTCTGAAATTAAACCCAACTCTAGTCCGAAATTTAAGATGCCGTCCGAACAGTAGTCGGAATTCCGTCGGTATTTCAAACGGATATTACGACGGAATTCCAAATACCGTCTGAAAATCGATCTGAAATCTACATTTATATTTTTTTTAAATCTTAAATTATTTTAAAAAACCTGTTGGATCATACATAAAGATCACAAATTCAACATGTTGAAAAAAAATATTGGGAACCTGCGGATCAAATAAACACCACCGAAAAAAAACTAAACATCAACGTACCATGATGTTCAAATAAATAAACACCACTGAAAACAATAACTCAACACCATGCTGATGAAATAAACACCACCGAAAAAAAAATTTCAACACCATGCTGATCAAATAAATACCACAAAAAAAAACACATTAAACATGCTGATCCGTCTAAATATCATCAAACATCAAGAAATATCCGATACATCGTCCATCATATCCTCCCTGCCCTGCTCATCTCCTCTGTCGCCGCCCGCAGAAAGATTCCCCTACATTAAAAAAATAATAACATTCATTCATAGATAAAAAATTTAATGCGAAGAAATTAACATAAATTGAAATCAAACATATCAAATTGATAACTGCAGATTTTATAGATCAACTACTAGCTTGAAACAGTATTTAAATTAAGTGTATTTTAAAAATGAACTTTGAGCGTCGAGCTCAAATCGGGCATCCGATTTGGATTCCGTCAGTTCTGACAAGTCACTTTCATCTCCCCGGTCATGTTGGAACGATCGGCATGGCCATCCGGTCGGTATTTCAAGTTTTAGACCCCCGGACCAGACCTGGCAGTTCATTTAAACTAAGTGTATTTTAAAAATGAACTTTGAGCGCCGAGCTCAAACCGGACATCCGATTTTGATTCCTTCAGTTCTGACAAGTCACTTTCATCTCCCCGGTCGTATTGGAACGATCGGCATGGCCATCCGACCGGTATTTTAGGTTTTAGACCCTACGACCCTGATGCGGGACGGATGACTCGACCGGGCTAGGACGTACGACGGACACAAGTGCGGCCAGCACTAGCACGTTAAGGCAAGCCAGGCGGCTAGTCACTGTGGTATTCTCCGGGTGGAGACGCCTCTCAACAGCGCTCTCTCTTTAGCCCAGCGATCGTCCCTTGCGAGGGAAACGTGGGGATCACGGCGATTAAGAAACCACCGTCGCCTAGGGTACCGATTCGCGTTCGGTGCTCGATCGGAGCTACAGAACGGGCACTCTCAACTCACTAGCACGGTGATTTAGATACAAGCTAACGGCCCTAATCTCACAAACGCAGCAATATAGAATGTATACTAAATTAGCAATGTGAGAATGGAATGAATGCGTACCTCCACGTCTAGGCGTGGGGAAGAATTCCCGGCCGTTTTCCGAACAACCCCGATATACAAATGTTTTAATTTTACAATTTCAGATCTGGAAACCCACTCCACACAGGGAGGTAAAGGGTTACAAAATGATGTTTGGGAGTTTCTGGGTCCCGGGTTGACGGGCAGCAAGCAACGGAGCCGAGGAAGGCGAGCTGGAGCCGAACGAGCGCGTCGAGGGCGAGTCGACTTGGTTCTGTCCACACCGGGCACCCTGTGCAGCGATCTTCCGATGACTATAACTCCTAGCCACGACGTCTGATTGGGGTACCGTTTGTTGGAGAATGACGGTGACTGGACGTAGTTTCTTCACTCCAGAGGGCGCATTCAGATCCTTTCAGATCTGGGTGCAGCAATGATATCTTTCAGCGTCTGATTTGGTGTTCACAGAACTGCACAGACAGACAAATAAATGGTGGAAAAAGGGTTGCCGATGTCGAAATGGAACTCCGTCTATGGGAGGTTGTTGGTGACGTCCATAGGAACAAATCCTATGAAGACCTCTCTCTCAGATATTGGCTGGATGAGGCGGGACAGATGTGGGAAGTCACCTCTGGATCTGGACTGAGTCTGTTCAGATCTTCTTGCGCGACCTCACGAGAATTGACGCCACGGACAGCACAGAGCTTGAAATGCAACGAAACTAGAGGCAACGTGAAGATGACTTTCAATACTTTAATTGATCTTCAGACACCAGCTCCTGATCATGTCGTGGTTGGGCTGCATAAATCGAAACACAGTCACCCTCAGATCTGGACTGCACTCTGGGACAGATCTGCGCGCCGCCACGAGAAAAATCACCGCCGGTGCTCCCTACTCCAAACGGCATCAAACCAGCGCTGAATTCTTGACATCTTGTAGTAGTATCAAGGATAAATCGGAGGGAACAGGATGATAAGAGGGGGATGGGAAGAGAAGGTCGAGTCCACGACCAGATTTTTGGGAAATTCACACCAAGGGAAAGAGCAAGAGAAAGAGGGAGAATCACTCTCTTAACAATTTTCTTTCAACAAAATATCATTAGCCTCTGCACACACAATGTACAAGCCCTTAAATAGACAATTACAAGAGGTATAAGGGGTGGGGAGGTCGTGGGTTTCAAGGGGAGGGGAAGGGGGATGCACCCATGGCCATGAAAGGGAGAGGGAGGGGACAAAGAGACATGTTGGCTGCCTACCTTTGACATTCAAGGTAAAAGGGGGGTAGGTTGGCAGCCAATTAACCTTGACCAGCAGCCATTTAATACCACATGTTGTGAATGGAGAGAAGAAAGAAGAAAAAAGACAATTTCCTAGCCTAATAGGACAAGAAAGGGGGCGCCCCCCATTTTGGGCCTTGAATGGGCCATTTTGGTCATGGCAGCCCACTCATCCTTCTAGGAATCCAATATGGCTCAAGGCCATTCTCCTCTAGTTGGCCCATGTATGAAGAGCCAATATATGGCCTATGGATCCATCCAAATGGACCAAGGCCTCTCCCTTTCTTAATGAAGTCTTAAGGGTCTTAACCAGTTGGCCCATTTAGAGCCTTACAACCAACCCAATATGAAAACCCACATATAATGTGACATTACAAGCCCAATTTAATGCTAAAAGAGTCCAAATAGAAGCCAAAGTGTCCCCAATTTGAAGGGAAGTCGATGTAGTCAACTTGGTGCTCCGCGTATGGCACCGTCGGTTCGCCGACGTGTCACGTGATCGCCCTGGTGTCCGCACTAGACCCGACCTGGCAGTTCATTTAAACTAAGTGTATTTGGAGAATGCACTTTTGAGCGCCGAGCTCAAACCGGGCATCCGATTTGCATTCGGTCAGTTCTGACAAGTCACCTTCATCTCCCCGATTGTGTTAGAATGATCGGCATGGGCATCAGACCAGTATTTCAAGTTTTAGACCCCCGGCCCCGACCTGGCAGTTCATTTAAACTAAGTGTATTTTAAAAATGAACTTTAAGCGTCGAGCTCAAACCGGGCATCCGATTTGGATTCCGTCAGTTCTGACAAGTCACTTTCATCTCCCCGGTCGTGTTGGAATGATCGGCACGGCCATCCGACTGGTATTTCAAGTTTTAGACCCCCGGACCCGACCTGGCAGTTAATTTAAACTAAGTGTATTTGGAGAATGCACTTTTGAGCGCCGAGCTCAAACCAGACGTCCGATTTGGATTCCGTCAGTTCTGACAAGTCAATTTCATCTCCCCGGTCGTGTTGGAATGATCGGCATGGCCATCCAACCAGTATTTCAAGTTTTAGACCCCCGGACCCGACCTGGCAGTTCATTTAAACTAAGTGTATTGTAAACATGAACTTTGAGTGCCGAGCTCAAACCGGGCATCCAATTTGGATTCGGTCAATTCTGACAAGTAACTTTCATCTCCCCGATCGTGTTGGAATGATCGACATGGGCATCCGACTGGTATTTCACGTTTTAGACCCCCGGCCCCGACCTGGCAGTTCATTTAAAGTAAGTGTATTGTAAAAATGAACTTTGAGCGCCGAGCTCAAACCGGGCATCCAATTAGGATTCCGTCAATTGTGACAAGTCACATTCATCTCCCCAGTCGTGTTGGAATAATCGGCACGGCCATCCGACCAATATTTCAAGTTTTAGACCCCCGGACCCGACCTGGCAGTTCATTAAAACTAAGTGTATTTTAAAAATGAACTTTGAGCGCCGAGCTCAAACCGGGCATCCGATTTAGATTCCGTCAGTTCTGACAAATCACTTTCATCTCCTCGGTCATGTTGAAATGATCGACATGGCCATCCGACTGGTATTTCAAGTTTTAGACCCCCGGACCTGACCTGGCAGTTAATTTAAACTAAGTGTATTTGGAGAATGCACTTTTGAGCGCCGAGCTCAAACCGGACATCCGATTTGGATTCCGTCAGTTCTGACAAGTCACTTTCATCTCCCCGGTCATGTTGGAATGATCGGCATGGCCATCTGACCGGTATTTCAAGTTTTAGACCCCCGGACCCGACCTGGCAGTTCATTTAAACTAAGTGTATTTTAAAAATGAACTTTGAGCGCCGAGCTCAAACCGGGCATCCGATTTGGATTCCGTCAGTTCTGAAAAGTCACTTTCATCTCCCCGGTCGTGTTGGAATGATCGGCATGACCATACGATCGGTATTTCAAGTTTTAGACCCACGGACCCGACCTGACAGTTCATTTAAACTAAGTGTATTTGGAGAATGCACTTTTGAGCGTCGAGCTCAAACCGGACATCTGATTTGGATTCCGTCAATTCTGACAAGTCACTTTCATCTCCCCGGTCATGTTGGAATGATCGGCATGACCATCTGACTGGTATTTCATGTTTTAGACCTCTGGCCCCGACCTGGCAGTTCATTTAAACTATGTGTATTTTAAAAATGAACTTTGAGCGCCGAGCTCAAACCGGGAATCTGATTTGGATTCCGTCAATTCTGACAAGTCATTTTCATCTCCCCCGTCATGTTGGAATGATCGGCACGGGTATCCGACCGGTATTTCAAGTTTTAGACCCCCGGACCCGACTTGGCAGTTCATTTAAACTAAGTGTATTTTAAAAATGAACTTTGAGTGCCGAGCTCAAACCGGGCATCCGATTTGGATTTGTTGTGCATTGTGATTTTGATGATTACAAAATGCCTTTGTTGCTTGGTCGTGTGCAAGAATGGTTGTTCATGTCTTCATGTGTATTAAGGTTGTAATGGTTGTGGAAATGATCATAAACTGTTTCTATAAGACTTATCATCATGTGGATGCATTGTGATTTTATAAGGCTCATAAGTGCTTTGAGGTTAGCACAAACATTACATATGAGGTCTTGTCTGCACGCTATTAAGTCTGTACAGAGTTCTGCCTAGATTGCATTAGTCAAGTCTGTACATTGCCAAATGTAAAGTCTATACATTGCAGAGAGATGTTTGCATATCAAGTCTATACATTCGCCAAGTCTATACGTTGTGGTTTGTTCATGCATGTGCATAGTTCTGACGATCAAGTCTATACATTGCATGCTGGCAAGTCTGTACATTGCATGCATATTCATTAACAAGTCTATACATTGGTTGCATAGCTTGCCATGCAAAGTCTATACATTGTTAATGCATGTGCATAGTTCGCAACATCAAGTCTATACATTGCATGCTGGCAAGTCTGTACATTGCATGCATATTCATTAACAAGTCTATACATTGGTTGCATAGCTTGCCATGCAAAGTCTATACATTCTCCATGCATCTTCATTAATAAGTCTATACATCCTGCAACTCAAAGTCTGAACATCGTCCTGTGGTAGGCACATCAAGTCTATACATCCATCAGCTGAGTGCACAACAAGTCTATACAGCAGCAAGTCTGTACATTCTTCAGCAGCAAGTCTATACAGCAAGAAATCAACAAGTCTATACAGCCAGCAAGTCTATACATCCTGCAACACGAAGTCTGTACGTTGGCTGATTGCACAAACTCAAAGTCTGTATGTTGGCTGCTAGCACAAACACATAAAGTATATACATCGTGTGTATGAAGTTTTAGACCCCCGGCCCCGACCTGACAGTTCATTTAAACTATGTGTATTGTAAAAATGAACTTTGAGCCCCGAGCTCAAACCGGGCATCCGATTTGGATTCGGTGAATTCTGACAAGTAACTTTCATCTCCCCGGTCGTGTTGGAATGATCGGCACGGGCATCCGAATGGTATTTCAAGTTTTAGACCCCCGGACCCGACCTGGTAGTTCATTTAAACTAAGCGTATTTTAAAAATGAACTTTGAGCACCGAGCTCGAACCGGGCATCCGATTTGGATTCCGTCAGTTCTGACAAGTCACTTTCATCTCCCCGGTCGTATTGGAATGATCGGCACGGCCATCCGACCGGTATTTAAAGTTTTAGACCCCCGGACCCGACCTGCCAGTTCATTTAAACTAAGTGTATTTCGAGAATGCACTTTTGAGCGCCGAGCTCAAACCGGGCATCCGATTTGGATTCGGTCAGTTCTGACAAGTCACATTCATCTCCCCGGTCGTGTTGGAATGATCGGCATGGGCATCCGACCGGTATTTCAAGTTTTAGACCCCCGGCCCCGACCTGGCATTTCATTTAAACTAAGTGTATTTTAAAAATGAACTTTGAGCGCCGAGCTCAAACCGGGCATCCGATTTAGATTTCGTCAGTTTTGACAAGTCACTTTCATCTCCCCGGTTGTGTTGGAATGATCAGCATGGCCATCCGACTGGTATTTCAAGTTTTAGACCCCCGGACCCGACCTGGCAGTTAATTTAAACTAAGTGTATTTGGAGAATGCACTTTTGAGCGCCGAGCTCAAATCGGACATCCGATTTGGATTCCGTCAGTTCTAACAAGTCACTTTCATCTCCTCCATTGTGTTGGAATGATCGGCACGGCCATCCGACTGGTATTTCAAGTTTTAGACCCCCGGCCCCCACCTGGCAGTTTATTTAAACTGTGTATTTTAAAAATGAACTTTGAGCGCCGAGCTCAAATCGGGCATCTGATTTAGATTCTGTCAGTTCTGACAAGTCACTTTCATCTCCCCGGTCGTGTTAGAACGATCGGCATGGGCATCTGACCGGTATTTCAAGTTTTAGACCCCCGGACCCGACCTGGCAGTTCATTTAAACTAAGTGTATTTTAAAAATGAACTTTGAGTGCCGAGCTCAAACCGGGCATCCGATTTAGATTTGTTGTGCATTGTGATTTTGATGATTACAAAATGCCTTTGTTGCTTGGTCGTGTGCAAGAATGGTTGTTCATGTCTTCATGTGTATGAAGGTTGAAATGGTTGTGGAAATGATCTTAAACTGTTTCTATAAGACTTATCATCATGTGGATGCATTGTGATTTTATAAGGCTCATAAGTGCTTTGAGGTTAGCACAAACATTGCATATGAGGTCTTGTCTGCACGCTATTAAGTCTGTACAGAGTTCTGCCTAGATTGCATTAGTCAAGTCTGTACATTGCCATAGGTAAAGTCTATACATTGCAGAGAGATGTTTGCATATCAAGTCTATACACTCGCCAAGTCTATACGTTGTGGTTTGTTCATGCATGTGCATAGTTCTGACCATCAAGTCTATACATTGCATGCTAGCAAGTCTGTACATTGCATGCATATTCATTAACAAGTCTATACATTGGTTGCATAGCTTGCCATGCAAAGTCTATACATTGTTAATGCATGTGCATAGTTCGCAACATCAAGTCTATACATTGCATGCTGGCAAGTCTGTACATTGCATGCATATTCATTAACAAGTCTATACATTGGTTGCATAGCTTGTCATGCAAAGTCTATACATTCTCCATGCATCTTCATTAATAAGTCTAGACATCCTGCAACTCAAAGTCTAAACATCATCCTGTGGTAGGCACATCAAGTCTTTACATCCATCAGCTCAGTGCACAGCAAGTCTATATAGCAGCAAGTATGTACATTCTTCAGTAGCAAGTCTATACACCAAGCAAGTCTATACATCAGCAAGTCTATACAGCCAGCAAGTCTATACATCCTGCAACACGAAGTCTGTACGTTGGCTGATTGCACAAACTTAAAGTCTGTACGTTGGCTGTTAGCACAAACACATAAAGTCTATACATCATGTGTTTCAAGTTTTAGACCCCCGGCCCCGACCTGACAGTTCATTTAAACTATGTGTATTTTAAAAAAGAACTTTGAGCGTCGAACTCAAATCGAGCATCTGATTTGGATTCCGTCAGTTCTGACAAGTCACTTTCATCTCCCCGGTCGTGTTGGAACGATCGGCATGGCCATTCGACCGGTATTTCAAGTTTTAGACTCCTAGCCCCGACCTAGCAGTTCATTTAAACTATGTGTATTTTAAAAATGAACTTTGAGCGCCGAGCCGAAACCAGGCATCCGATTTGGATTCCGTCAGTTCTGAGAAGTCACTTTCATCTCCCCGATCCTGTTGGAATGATCGGCATGGGCATCCGACTAGTATTTGAAGTTTTAGACCCCCGGACCCGACCTGGCAGTTCATTTAAACTAAGTGTATTTTAAAAATGAACTTTGAGCGCCGAGCTCAAACCGGGCATCCGATTTGGATTCCGTCAGTTCTGACAAGTCACTTTCATCTCCCCGGTCTTGTTGGAATGATCGGCATGGCCATTCGACCGGTATTTCAAGTTTTAGACCCCCGGACCCGACCTGGCAGTTCATTTAAACTAAGTGTATTTGGAGAATGCACTTTTGAGCGCCGAGCTCAAACCGGGCATCCGATTTGGATTCGGTCAGTTATGACAAGTCACTTTCATCTCTCCGGTCATGTTGGAATGATCGGCACGGGCATCCGACCGGTATTTCAAGTTTTAGACCCCCGGCCCCGACCTGCCAGTTCATTTAAACTAAGTGTATTTTAAAAATGAACTTTGAGCGCCAAGCTCAAACTGGGCATCCAATTTGGATTCCGTCAGTTCTGACAAGTCACTTTCATCTCCCCGGTCATGTTGGAATGATCGGCATGGCCATCCGACCGGTATTTCAAGTTTTAGACCCCCGGACCCGACTTGACAGTTCATTTAAACTAAGTGTAGTTTAAAAATGAACTTTGAGCGCCGAGCTCAAACCGGGCATCCGATTTGAATTCCCTCAGTTCTGACAAGTCACTTTCATCTCCCCGGTCATGTTCGAACGATCGGCATGGCCATCCGGCCGGTATTTCAAGTTTTAGACCCCCAAACCCCAGATTTTCTCAATTCTTCTAAAGTAAATGCGTTTTAAAATTTCAAATGAACATAATTGAGTAATTCCATCAAAATAAAAACATAGTAAACACTCACCTGTGCGGCCTGTGCTGTGGTGGTGGTGGATTGCTGAGGGACCATTCCCCCCCAGGAGAGGAGGCCACTGATTGCCTGCAAAACCACTGACACCTGGCTAGAGATCTCATGTTGGAAATGTTGCTGCTGCCGCTGCCTATCAGAAACCAGTGATCGGACCATGTCCATCATGTCGCTGGCAGAAGCGCTGGAGGCAACGGAAGGTATAGTGAAGGCACTGCTACTAGTTTGGGCATAGCTAGAACAAGCACACGATGATATCACCGCGCTAGCGTCTAGGCTCTCCCCAAAACCATATAGTCGACCTTTCTTCGGTACGCCAGCTGCTGCCACCCACTCCACCGGATCGAACTCCGGCTGCTGCGTGTCTCCCTCCCTGTACTTCTCTGTCACTGCTTGGCTATATGTTTCCTACAAATTGAAAAAATAAGTAGTCAATTTCATATGAATTACATGCCGATTTAAATGAACGGTACAAGTTACATATGTAGATAAACTTTCCGCTGCTGACTTAGCTGTCTCACTCACAAATTCATTAGTCCCTTTCTTTTTGTGTGTTCTGTCGAACACCTCGAGGAACGACGGAGGTTGATTAAGCTCCACAGCCTGTTATACAATTCATAGTAAAAAAAAGTCAAATATTGGGATAAATTGTAAGAAGATAAATTGTTATATTACTTACCAATTTTTGTTTATGAGCCGCATAAGAGATGGACCCACTCGTATGCAAATTTGAACCTGATTTTGACGCCCTGTTTGCTTTGGCTTTTTCAGACTTTTCTATCCACTTGGGGTCGGCAAAATGGTCACAAGATATCTCCAATCCTCCTGCCTCATCCATAGAGGGCGGTGCGCCTTCCTCAATTGTCGGTCTTCACTCCCCCCACTCAATTTTTTAGCGTGTGCTCGGGCCTCATGTATTTTCCTCTTGTAACTTGAGAGCATAGTAGACTCCCAAGCACGACGACATCTCGCCGCGTCATGTCCACATGTGAATTGAAAAGACCGCTGTAAATCAATTACTTTTCACACTTAGTATAAAGTTGTAAATTGAGTTTGGGAAATACTTGAATTAAATAACGTAATTACTTACTAAGAACAAGTTGTACAATGAATCGCGGACGGACATCGGAAATTCTCTGAAAGTGGATGCTGCCCCGGGCACATGTGCCAACATGAGTTCGGTGGAATGATGGAGAGCGGTGTGGGGTTCAAATTTCGTACTGCAATTGCAAATGTCAAAATATTCATATTAGACAGTTGAAGGCTAATTAATGTAATATAACCTTATAGATTTACCCGGAGATCCAACACGGGCGACGTCTATCATGGGCCGTGCCTCCCTCGTGACAACTATCGGCATCGTCAAGTGGCTGACTGGTGGGGGTGTGCCCTGTACAAGTGGGAGGTGGTGGGAGGGCACTGGGATCTGTAAGAATAGAGCTTCACAAGTAAAACTAAGTGGAGTGATACAAATATTGCGAACATATAATTACAATATACATACTTGCAGCGGGAGGTGGTGGGGGTGGCGTCTGCACAACAGGTGGGAGGCCACTGAGACCTGTAAGAATTAATTTTCATAAGTAGAACAAATATTGAAGAATTTAAATTAAAATATACATACCTGCATCGGGAGGTGGTGGGGGTGGCGTCTGCACAACAGGTGTGAGGCCACTGAGACCTGCAAGAATTAATTTTCATGTGGAGTGATACAAATATTGTGAACTTATAATTAAAATATACATACCTGCAGCGGGAGGTGGTCGGGGTGACATCTGCACAATAGGTGGGAGGCCACTGACACCTGCAAGAATTTATTTTCATGTAGAGTGATACAAATATTGCGAACTTATAATTAAAATATACATACTTGCAGCGGGAGATGGTCGGGGTGACATCTGCACAATAGGTGGGAGGCCACTGACACCTGCAAGAATTTATTTTCATGTGGAGTGATACAAATATTGCCAACTTATAATTAAAATATACATACCTGCAGCGGGAGGTGGTCGGGGTGACATCTGCATAATAGGTGGGAGGCCACTGACACCTGCAAGATTTAAATTTCATAAGTAAATGCAACATGTTACTGAAAATTAAAATAGATATACCTGTAGCGGGAGGTGGTGGGAGGGCACTAGGACCTGTAAGTAGTAATTCACATTAGGTAAATGAATATTTTGCTAGAAATTCAAAGATACGCCGAGGTGGGACCTGCATTAATTTTCATAAGTAAATGCAACATGTTACTGAAAATTAAAATAGATATACCTATAGCGGGAGGTGGTGGGAGGGCACTAGGACCTGTAAGTAGTGGTGGTGGTGTCTGTACAAGTGGTGGTGAGCCGACACTTGCACCTATAAATAAATTCTTTTAAGTTTGTAAATAATTAAAATATTTATATAGCTAACTTATTGATCAAATGGGTAAAAATACACCATCCTCCCTCAAGATTTTAGAGAGAGAAGCTCTGGTTCGAGCACTCCCGCCATTCTCTTTTTGTCTCTTCAGCTTATCCCCCTCCCATGCCGGCCATGGCCGGTGTGGCGGGGGGTCCCCCGGCACCGGCGGGGGCTCTCCGATCTTCTCCGAAAAACAGTCCTTCTTCTTCCCGAGATGTTCTGCGGAAATCCTTTGCATAAGCTCTCATGGATTCTGCGAAGAGACCAAACATCTCCATCCAGATCAAGAAACCGGCGTTTACTGATCGAGGAGAACCAGCTGTCTTCTTCTCCAAGGCTGAAGTCCAGGCTTCGTTGCAACTATTACCATTCGCAATTGTGGCTAAATGCTCATATGGTAGGTCTTCTTTCACTGATCTCAAAAGCTGTCTGATACAGCGACTGGGGATCTGTTCAGGTTTCGTTATCAGCAAACTAAACTTGAGGCACATTCTTCTTTGATTTGATAATGAGGCGGATTTTTTGAAGCTCCTCATACAGAAAAATTTGTATATAAAAGGTTTTCTGTTTAGGTTCTTTTGATGGACCCCAGATTTTAACTTCGAAGCTGATCCACCAATGGTGCCTGTGTGGATTGGTTTTCCTGGTTTACCGGCAAACCTGTATCAAGAAGATTGTCTTCGATCCATTGCTGGCAACTTTGGTCCTGTTTTGCGTATTCATGAGCGGTCCTTAACATTGACAGACACCTCTGAAGCTTTAGTTTGCATTGAGTTGGATATCGCAGCTTCGCAGAAAGAGCGACTGTGGATTGATATGGATGGTGTTGGATATTGGCAAAAGGTCAATTATAATCGAGTCCCTACCCTATGTAGTTTTTTTCATAAGATGGGTCATTCGATTGACGAATGCAAGAAAAAAATGAGTAGGTCGGATCGACTGCGTGTAATTAAAGAATCAGATAAGAAGAATATACAACAGGTTTTCAAACCTCGGTTCATGGGTCCTCAAGATGTTCGATACAATGTTGCTTTGGAAAATCAATTTGAAGCTCTTCTTCATGCAGTTGAATTGCAAGAAGAGGCCCATAATACAGATAACTCTCTGGTTGGTCAGGTCTCCCAGGATCTTATACAGTTAGAGGAGAAGAGGCTAAAAATTGATACTCAGCAACCAGCCACTATGGAGATTCATTCTTCCAATAAAAATAATGCAGAAGAATCTTCTAAGTCAAGAAATTTAGAGTATATTCCGGAAAGAGGGAATTCACATGCATCTATATCTCTAGATATCATGGCAATAAATAATTCTGACGCAGTGGCAGGTGAACAGAAAACAGGGGGAGATGTCAATATCAAGACCTCCTTAGCAGATCAAAGAGAAATGAAGTCAAATAGCATTTCAGAAGGGCTATCTGAAACTGATACTCACATGCCAAGGACAACTAAGCAGCTTGAATTTTCTTCTGATCAGTATCCAACAGAGGTTATGATCATTAAATCCAATGAAATTTCAGTATTAGCTGAATCTGAAAATTCAAAAATGATCACACAATGGAGCAAACTCCCAGGAAAAATGTTTCAAGGCAAAGAGTACACTGAAACTTCTGTAATACCGGGTGAACTTATTAGTGATGCCCGCCTTACTAGAGCCAAAGCCAAGGTGCTGGCAGTAAACTCCTCCACCACTATACATGATTGATTCAGCACTTATATGGAATGCTAGAGGTATAGGGAATAAGGCGACTGTTAGAAGTCTTGGCCAAATTATCAAAGCTCACAAAATTAGCTTAGTTGCTATACTAGAACCTCGTATTGATTTTTGTCGTGCCAAACAGGTGGCCGGAAAAATTAATCTTCATTCTATGTTTGGAAATAATGGAAGCTCTTCAAATATTTGGCTGTTTCATTCTGCTGATACTTGCATCCAGGTTACTGAGCAACATCCGCAATTTATTACTGTGGCTCTGAAGGAAGACAATAATATCTGCATGTATATCACTGCAGTATATGCATCTTGCAATGCTTACACCCGCAGGGAATTATTTGATGCTCTTTTGGCTTCAAGTTCAGAGATTGCAGTCCATTGGCTTATTGGTGGAGATTTCAATTGTATTATCTCTCCAGAAGAAAAGTTAGGAGGTTTGATGCCTTCAAATAATGCAATGTTAGACTTTCAAAGTTTTATCACTGCTACAGGTCTTATGGATGCTGGATTTTCTGGGTCTTCTTATACTTGGACCAATAATCAAATTGGAGCCAACCACATTAGGGCAAGACTAGACAGAGTCTTACACAATGAAAGCTGGCTTAATTCCAGAATCAATATATCTGTCCAACATCTTCTCAAAGGTCCCTCAGACCATGCTCCTTTGTTATTAAAGATGTGCCCGAGCCACTCTCATCCAGGGAGATTCATTTACCACCAAATGTGGCATACCCACCCTGAGTTTCTAGAATTTGTTAAATCTCAATGGAGCAAGCCAGTGGATGTTTGTCATCCCTTTCTCTTTTTCCAAAACAAGCTAAAACATTTAAAAGAGGCTCTGAAAAAATGGAACAAAGAGACTTTTGGTGATATTCAGAATGCTAAGGAGGCAGCAGAAACTCACCTTCTGTCTACTCAAAATGCTTTTGATGAAATCCCCTCAGCAGAAAATCAGGAGAGATTAAATAAAGCCAATGCTGAAATGAGACTTGCGCTTCACAGAGAAGAACTATTCTGGCTGCAGAAATCCAGAGTTCAGTGGCTTAAAAGTGGTGATCGCAATACTCAATTCTTTCATCACTATACCAAACTCAGACGACAAAGGAACTACATTCAAAAGTTGAAGATTAACAATATTTGGGTAGAAGATCAGTCAGAATTATTAAATGGAGCTGCTAACTTCTTTCAATCTCATCTCTCTATTGAAGCCCACACCATCAATGAGCAGATCATTTCTAGCATTCCCTCCATAATAACAGAAGAACAAAACTGCTATCTCTGCTCCATCCCATCGAAAGAAGAAATCAAAAACATTGTATTTTCATTAAGTGGTAGCAGTTCCCCTGGCCCTGATAGGTTTATAGGTAATTTCTATACCTTTTGTTGGGAGATTATTGGTAAAGATTGCATCTCTACAATTCAGAGCTTTTTCCAGGGGTGGGGCCTCCCGAAAGGAACAACTTAAGCTATCTTATGCATGATTCCTAAAGTCAGAAACCCCACTACCTTTGCTGAGTTCAGACCGATCAGTCTATGTAATTTCTCTTGTAAGGTTGTCTCAAAGGTGATAAGTAATAGACTGAGGAGCATTTTGCCTTTGATTGTTTCTGATCATCAAAGTGGATTTATTAGTGGTAGAGGTATCACTGACAGTTTTTTGTTGGCCAGAGAATTATTCATGGAAATAGATAGGCCTGTTAGAGGTCACAATATGCTGATCAAATTAGATATGGCCAAAGCATATGACCGGATTGAATGGGATTTTCTTCTCATTGTGCTGAAAAAATTTGGATTCTCAAACAGATTTAACTCACTTATAGCTCAGTTATTGATGAACTGTTGGTTCTCTATTTCATTCAATGGTCAAATTCATGGCTACTTTAAATCTACCCGGGGAGTAATACAAGGGGACCCTTTAGCTCCTGCTCTATTCATATTGGCTGAAGAGGTTCTTAGCAGAAGTTTAACTCAGTTATTTCAGTCTGGCCAATGCAAGTATTATCACGTATCCCGCAATGTCATGCCCATTTCTCATATACTTTTTGCGGATGATTCCATTATCTTCTTGAATGGGGGAATTCCATCCATCAGAGCCTTGTTGAGACTGGTGAAACAATATGAAGAATCTTCAGTACAACAGATTAATCCTTGCAAAAGCTCGTTTATGGTTTCCAAGCAGATGAAAAACCATGCTATTGAGAGGATCAGCTAAATTACTGGATTCCAACACAAAACTGGTAACATTATTTACCTTGGAATTCCACTTTTTAAGGGAAGAATTAGGGTTCCTCATTTCAAATACTTGCTAGACAAAATTAACTCCAAGCTAGTGGGTTGGCAAAGCAAATTTTTATCCCAAGCTGGTAGAGTTGCTCTTATTAAATCTGTTCTTTCGACTATTCCCATATATACTGCTAGTGCTGCCAACATACCATATACCATTATCAAACAAGTGGAAAGAATATGTGCAAATTTTTTCTGGCAAGGTCTGGAACCTACTCACAGAAAGCATTGGGTCTCTTGGGATAAAATATGCCAACCCCATTCAAAGGGTGGTCTAGGCATACGCAGTCTTTTGGATATTCACCTATGCTCTCAGGTTAAACAGTTATGGAACTCTCTTCATAGCAACTCTCTCTGGGCTTGTTATGTCAGAATGAAATACATTCATGGCCAGCACATTTCTGATTGTAAGTCTACCTATCCAGCAGGCATTAAAGTCAGTGACTTTGAAAGAGCACGCTCTATTCTCTTGGCTGGCATGCGGAAAATTGTTTTCAATGGTGCATCTACCAATTTTGTCAAAGACACATGGTACAAAGCAACACCTCTGCAAGACAACTTTCAATTACAGATAAATTCCGAAACAGAAAATTACTCAGTCCAAGAAGTTTTGGCCAATTCCCAACATCCTATATGGCAGAATTTCACTTATTCTAATATGAGAACTGAGTTGTCAAATTACATTCTTCAAGAAGGAGAAGACATCTCTATATGGTCTTTAACAAATTCGGGTAAATTTGATTTCAAATCTGCATATTGCTACATTAAAGAACAACATGTAGATGCCCATTCTCATTCAGCAAAGCTTTGGCACAAAAGCTATCCCCCTCGAGCCTCCATGTTTTACTGGAAATTGATCAATCATGATGTTCCTACTGAAGAAAGAATACAGAACAGTGGAATTCAAATAGCCTCCTACTGCAATTGTTGCCAGGCTTCCTCTTCTATAGAAAGTTTGGATCATCTCTTTATTAATAGTGAACTAGCCTCTTTCTTATGGACTAAATTTAGTTCTATAATTGACAGTCACTTCATGAATATTCCTTCTATAAACAGCAGATTACAGCTGATCATCAGTGAATTTGTCACTACTAAACCGCAGGGCTTTATAAACTTACTAATGGCTATGCTTATCATATGGGAAATCTGGAAGCAAAGATGCCGAAATAGATTTGAGGGGATTAAATCCAATCCTGCAAGAATAGCTCTGCATATACATGAAGAAGCCATGTTAGTGCTGCAGCAGACTACCTTTAAGCAAGAACCCAATTGGAATCTAAGACAGATCATTAAAGCTATGAGCTTAACCATCAAATACAAAACTCTTCATGCTATTACAGTATGCTGGAAGGCTCCTACAGAGGCATTCTCTCTCAATATAGATGGCTCAAGCAAGGGTAATCCTGGAATATCTGGAGGTGGTGGCTGCTTTAGAGATGTCCGAGGCAAGTTATTGCTAGGTTTCTCCTATCACTATGGTTATGGCTCATGTATGGTGGCAGAGGGGAGAGCTCTGCTAGATGGCCTGAGGTTGGCTCGTTTCTATAGTATCCCACTGTCCATTATATATACGGACTCCATGGTATTGGCTGATTTACTGAAAGGTAAAAGAGACCCTCCGTGGTCGCTTCTCCCATGGTGGAAACATCTCCAAGACCTCTTTGCAACTTTCCAATGCCCTTTAGTCCACATTTACAGAGAAACAAATCAGTTAGCTGACTTTTTGGCAAAACATGCTACGACTATGGGGCACAATTTGAGTTTCAGTCCATGAGAGAATTGCCAATTTTGGCTAGAGGCTACATTAAGGCGGATGCTTCGCATTGGTCGGTGTTGGCTTAAAAAAAACTTATTGATCAAATATACATGTGTCTGAAGAAGATGCTAGCGAGGAGGGAGTAGCGCCCCTCTCACTGCCTTGTCTCCTCCCACTCCTAGTACGACCTCCTCGCACCATTTCCTTATTAATAACAAAACAATTAATACATATTAATCCACAATTATATAAGGCTAGACAAATGTTATTTAAAATTATGCTTAAAAGTAAGAATCATCTTACTAAATTATCAAAACATGCCTCCCTCATGTTGATATATCTAGCTCATCATCATCATCTTCGTCATCCATAGTAGCCTCATCAGATTCAAACTCTTCGTCTTCATCTGATTCTTCCTCCCCTCTAACATCAACATTTAGCTCCATCGGATCGACTTCTTTCACTTCATCTCGCGTCCGTAATGACAGTGCTTCATCAGATTCGTCTCGATTAAACCTAGAGGAACCGACAACGCCAACTTCGTCTGATTGATAATATTCATCACTAGCAACCTCTGAGACATCTTCACTTGTGGGAAAGAGTTTTGAATTAACCCTGCAAACTGCCCACCAATCTCTATTCTTGGATGATGGATAGCTTGAATAGTACACTTGCTGGGCTTGTGCGGCTAAAATGAACGGTTCATAGGTCTTAAGTTTAGACCTATGCTTGACATTGACAATCCCATAATTTGTGTCATGTAGAACAAAATTAGGATAAAACCATTGACACTTAAATATGTATACATGATTGTCTTGTCCCAAATACTGAAGTTCTAAGACTTCTTCAAGAATACCATAGTAGTCCAATTCCATTTCATTGTATAAACTTCCCTTCACACATACGCTACTGTTCATCGTAGACTTATTTCGCCCATAATCCCTTGTATGAAATTTGTATCCATTCACAATATATCCTGGATAGGCACGTGTCTGGTTCGAGGGGCCATAACTTATCTGTTGTACTCTTTGATCAGTAATGAGACCTTGTTCAATCTATATTCAAATTAGAGTTAAAATAATAACAATTACCTCAACATACGTAGATATAAACATATATATTCATAGTTGACACTAACTCGGTTTCTCAGCCACTTGGAAAAAAAATTATCGCGTTCTTTTTCAATCTCCACATCCTGGATATTTGGACATTTTTTAGCTAATTCTGAATCAATTTTCCTGCAATATAAATGCACTACTACTTTAAATGAACTGCAGAAGCAAGATGAACAACTTATGGAGTTACTGGAAATGTGAATTAAGAACTTACTCAACATAAGGTTCAATCTTGAGGTAATTCAAAAGAATATATATCTCAGCGGCGTGCAACTCTCTATCTTCGAGCGTGCGAGTCAAGTAACATCCGAACGCACGTCCAGGATGTTTAAATATGGAGAGCCGATCAGAACATTCATCCACTCCCCCATCATCATTACGTGGAGGTCGAGTACGACGAGTTTGAATCTCTGGCTCAAAGTACATAGAACATAAGTGCAAAATTTCTTCATGAATGTATGCCTCAACAATCGAACCCTCCACCTGTGCCTTGTTGTAAACTTTCATTTTTAATTCATGCATGCACCTACAACAACAAGTCAGATGGCAACGATATGTACCGGCTATGGACGACTTGTAAGTTAACAAAAATTGTCACATAGCTCTCAAATGGATACATCCATCGAAATTGTGCTGGCCCTCCGACGATAGCCTCATATGGCAAATGAAAGATCAGGTGCTCCATCGAATCAAAGAATGCCGGAGGAAATATCTTTTCTAGCTTGCAAACGGTTGTGACAACTTTTTCTTCGATAGTTTGTACATCCCGAAGTCTGAGTTCAGATGCACATAAAATCTTGAAAAATTGACTCATCTCAGCTAGTGCTCCCCATATCTGCTTTGGCAACAAATCACGAAATGCAATGGGCAGTAGCCTCTCCATGAACACATGACAGTCGTGACTTTTCATACCATATATTTTCCCCTCATTAACATTCACACAACGGGCTATGTTGGATGCATATCCATCTGGGAATCTCAACTGTTTCAACCACTGGCATACTTCCTTGATCTGTGTATCATGAAGCACATAAGTTACTTTAGGCTACACAGTTTGACGCGGGACGGGGACCGACACAGACTAAGACTCACAAAAGACTCTAACTCAGGCCAGCAGTAGCACGCTCAAGGGTCGCCAAGTGGCTGACCACCGTGATATCCCACAGAATGAGGAACGTCTCTCAACAGAAACTCCGACCTCGGCCGTCCCAAGGAGGGAAGCGCACGTGTCTAGGCGTATAGTCGACCTCCAAAGACAAGGGGAGTCGAGTCCTAGCTCGGAGCTCGGCTAGTGCTAACGGACGGGTGCTCTCACTCACGGTCCGCGGTGATGGCAAAAGTAGCTAGGCGCCTACTCTCTCTCACGCGGCATATTCAATCACATACTAAAAGAGCAAGCAAAGGTGGAGGAGTCGGAGCGCGTACCTCCACGCCTAGGCGTGGGGAAGGAACCCCGGCCGTGGACCAACAACCCGATACACCAGAGCAATAAATTACAACCCCCAATAATGGCCCACTCCTCGCAGGGAGGTAAGAGGCTACAAACAATACGTTCGGGTTGCCGGACACGGGTTGACGGGCCGCACTCGATGACGGGCGCGATGCTGCAGAATCGGTGTCGCGCGCGCCTGGACGGAGACGGGTCCCACGGGTTGATGCGATGTCTGTTCGAGGCACCGTCAGAGAGGACGCGTTGCTGATGGTTGGAGGAACGCTCAGACCAGAGGGGACGCGCTGGATGCGCCGGTGGTGGCCGTGGGCGCTGCCGAAAACCAGGTCTGGTTCTGTGGTCGCAGAACCGCGCACGCCGTCGGTAAAATCCGGAACTCGGTCGTCTGGTGCCCGAACAGGTCCGGGCCGGTTGGAGGTGAGAGCTGACTGGCAGAGGTGACCCTCGGCCAAACGGCGTCGGCAGATGATGCCGACACGAGTCGCAGGAGCCGCTGGAAGTTGGGGTTGGTTCGCTGGGCGGACTGTGCAGGCACGCCGGCGCAACCCCACGAGATCGACCGCCACGGACGGTGACGATGTCGAAACGCGACGCCGTCGGCGGCGTTGGAAAGCTGACTCGGAGATCCACGAACCCTGAAGAAACCAGCGCAAAAGACGCAGCGTGGAGGCCTGGGGAAAATCCGCAATCAGGGTCTCCCCGCTGGGCGAGCAGAGAAAGTGGTGCTGGCGCAGGTCGGCGGAGAAAATCGGTACGGGCAGTGCCGATCTCCGATTGATGCAAAACCGGCGCCGACGCGAAGCTGATCCGCAGACGTATCTCCAGAAAATAGATCGTGGCAAAACTCGTCCAAGAAGGGGGCGCGAGCTCTGCTACAAGTCGGGGCAGAAATCTGGAATCACGCACACGAACCGTTGAGGAAGAAGATGAGGATAAGAGGGAACCCCGGAGTCCACCGAGGGCTGAGGCTTCACACCTCGCCGTTCTCCCGTCGCAGGAGAAGAGAAAGAGAGAGAGAGGGGCGCAAATGCCTTGCACAATAATTCATTTTTGTATTCAAATTATGTCTAAACCGAGATCAGTACAAGGAGAAGATTACTTATAGGGGAAGGGGAATTAGGGTTTTCACCCAAGCCAAAGGGAAGGGGGGGGCACAAAAGGGAGGGGGTAGGGGCGGCCATCCCTCCTCCAAACAGGGGGGGTGCGATCCATCCTCCTCCAATCAAGGAGGAATCCAAGGGGGGGGGGGCGCCCAAAGGGGAAAGAGGGGAGAGGAGGAAAGGGGAAAGGAGGGGGGCCTAAAAAGGAAAGAGGAGGGGCAAGAGGGGAAAGGAGGCGCAGCCACCCTAGGTGGGGGGTTGCGCCCTCCTCTCCAAACCCTAACCCTAACCCTAACCAAGGACCAAGGCTAGGCCCAATAAGGGAGGAAGAAGCCCATTATCCCTACATAGCCTGATAACAATAGGAAAGAAACTAGATAACGTGTCCACGCAGGGACCAAACCTAGGCCCAACATGGCCTAAAGCATAATAAAAGATAACTAGAAGGTGCCGCCGTCGCCGAGCCACAAGGAGGTAGCAGTGTGTCGGGTGCTCCATCGGGGATAGCGTCGCGTGTCCTCACCAATTCTCCCCGGGTGGGAAGAACTCGACCCCGTCGAGTAAGGGTCACGGTCGCTGAGGTACCGCTCCAGCAGGTCCGGATCGATCCGCTCCAGCTCTCCACGTGTAATCCAGGTGTCGTCCGACTCGGGGCGCCCTCTCCAACGCACTAAGAAGCGTTGGTAGGCTCCGCTCCTGGTAGTAGTCACCTGCTCATCCAGTATGCAATCTATATGCTCGCGTGTATGTAATGGGGCTGGAGGAGGTGGACTCTCAGTAGGTGTGTCACTCACAACAGGAGGGTCAGGCCCAAATAACTCACTGGGTATCACCGCAGGATCCCGATAAGCTACCAGATCAGAGACATTGAACGTCGAACTGATCCCGTAGTCGTCTGGTAGCTCGATCTCATACGCGTTCGACCCAATACGCCTCAACACTCTGAATGGTCCTGCACCGCGGTCTTGGAGCTTCTTTACGGCTCCCGAAGGAAACCGTTCCGGTCTAACCCGGACCATGACGTACTCTCCCTCGCGGAACTCACGTGTGCGTCTGTGCGCGTCAGCTAACTCCTTGTAACGTGCGTTGCTGGCCTCAAGGTGGTGATGATGCAGACTCCGAACTAGCTGTGTTGACTCATACCTATGTGAATGCAGTGGTGGTCCTGGACATCCAAACATGGATCTAACATGCCTATGACGTCTACCTGACTTGACAACATGGGGAGGGCCTGGACAACCAAAGTAGAACCTAGCAGGCACATGTGTCCTATGACATATGGTAGACTCAGAAGGATGAATAATCCCAAGTTTACTCATGACATCTCCCCTATATGACGATGGACATGGTGAAACATGGGGAAGAGACATGTGTCCCTGGCCTCCTAAGCTCGGGCATCTGGATGCCTGCACGGTGATGTGTTGACTAGAAGGCCTAGGTGGTGTATGATAGTGGACCCCCTCGACAAGGTGGGGAAAATAATATGGGTCGAGAGGCTCACTAGGGAGGGGATCGAAAGGGTCAAAGAAATGATGACCCCTCCCGACAGGTCCCTTCACTATACTTGCCCATGTGCGACATTCGCCCAGGTGCAGATAATCACCTTCAGGCACTCTCATGTATGGGGCAAGAGGCTCATAAGGAAGGCAAGGAAGGCTAGGTTCCTCCCTCGGGACCGTGAAACCATAAGCGGGGACAAAATCAACCTCCACGGGTATGGGAAATAATAAAAGGACCTCGGATGTGATATGTCCTATGGTGTAGACCGAGGTAATAGACCCCAAAGCAGGGAGTGTAAAGTTATGACTATAGGGTTGGTCAGACCCTAAGGTCAACATATAAGTCAACTCCCATTGATAATCTAAACTCCTAAGGAAGTCCTTCACATTTTCAAGAAAGCAGAAGGACCGAAAAGTGGTGTGAAAGGAGTTAAGGGGTATTATTGGGAGGGCTGGTCCCATGGGTGTATAGCGAGGAATGGAGACATCTAGAAGTGGACCCTCCCTTAGCCAGCTAGCTAAAGACTCACCAATGACCAGTTCACCCTCGGAAGGTAAGAATGTCTCTATATGAGGGTCTAAGGGTGAAGCCTCTCTCTCGGGAGGGGAAACGGAGTCCTCTATGATGTGGAGGGGATCACTCCCTAACTCCTCAACCTCAGTTAGGTACTCCTCAATCAACTCCTGTTCAGCCTCGTAACTCACTGGAACAAACCCAGGTGATGACATGGAGGTGGTCGGCGTAACGCCGTCATGGAAGACAAACTCACCGGGAAGGTGAGATGGGTGTAAGGTGCAGGTCCTCCTATCCAGGTCGATGGTCGCACTTCTTTCCTCCAACCAAGTTCGCCCTAAAATGATGCATGGACCAGCAAGTGTGCTGATCTTGCACCAAGCGCCATCGAAATATTTAACGGGGCCAAACCACCGTTGAAACTCGATAAAAGCTAAACCATCACGGAGAACAATCTCCCCAGTCTTAGAGAGAGACTCAACAATATCCTGTGAGACACAATTATATGAAACCTTACTGATGAAGTCGATCTCCGTATGCAACCCATTAGGTAGGATGGCCACGGACATGACAGGGCGCTGAAACGACTCGGTCATCGGTATAGGGATCGGGTCTCCCGACGACTGAGTGGTAGGGCCGACACCCACGGGTCGTGCCATAAGAGCGTCGAATCGGGCCAACAGGGATGACCAATCTGACACGTGGGCACGAGGAACCACCATGGGGCTGGCGGGGAGCTGGACATGCAAGACTCAACGAGACAAGGATAAACTCTAACTAGACACAAGCCTAAAATGACAATGCAATGGTTGGTTACCTAGATGAACTAAGAGACTCAATGCACCCTAGACAACCTAAAGACTCAAAAGACCTAAGACCCCAATTTGTTAGAACAAACTGGTTCCCTAAGCTCTGATACCAAATTTGACGCGGGACGGGGACCGACACGGACTAAGACTCACAAAAGACTCTAACTCAGGCCAGCAGTAGCACGCTCAAGGGTCGCCAAGTGGCTGACCACCGTGATATCCCACAGAATGAGGAACGTCTCTCAACAGAAACTCCGACCTCGGCCGTCCCAAGGAGGGAAGCGCACGTGTCTAGGCGTATAGTCGACCTCCAAAGACAAGGGGAGTCGAGTCCTAGCTCGGAGCTCGGCTAGTGCTAACGGACGGGTGCTCTCACTCACGGTCCGCGGTGATGGCAAAAGTAGCTAGGCGCCTACTCTCTCTCACGCGGCATATTCAATCACATACTAAAAGAGCAAGCAAAGGTGGAGGAGTCGGAGCGCGTACCTCCACGCCTAGGCGTGGGGAAGGAACCCCGGCCGTGGACCAACAACCCGATACACCAGAGCAATAAATTACAACCCCCAATAATGGCCCACTCCTCGCAGGGAGGTAAGAGGCTACAAACAATACGTTCGGGTTGCCGGACACGGGTTGACGGGCCGCACTCGATGACGGGCGCGATGCTGCAGAATCGGTGTCGCGCGCGCCTGGACGGAGACGGGTCCCACGGGTTGATGCGATGTCTGTTCGAGGCACCGTCAGAGAGGACGCGTTGCTGATGGTTGGAGGAACGCTCAGACCAGAGGGGACGCGCTGGATGCGCCGGTGGTGGCCGTGGGCGCTGCCGAAAACCAGGTCTGGTTCTGTGGTCGCAGAACCGCGCACGCCGTCGGTAAAATCCGGAACTCGGTCGTCTGGTGCCCGAACAGGTCCGGGCCGGTTGGAGTTGAGAGCTGACTGGCAGAGGTGACCCTCGGCCAAACGGCGTCGGCAGATGATGCCGACACGAGTCGCAGGAGCCGCTGGAAGTTGGGGTTGGTTCGCTGGGCGGACTGTGCAGGCACGCCGGCGCAACCCCACGAGATCGACCGCCACGGACGGTGACGATGTCGAAACGCGACGCCGTCGGCGGCGTTGGAAAGCTGACTCGGAGATCCACGAACCCTGAAGAAACCAGCACAAAAGACGCAGCGTGGAGGCCTGGGGAAAATCCGCAATCAGGGTCTCCCCGCTGGGCGAGCAGAGAAAGTGGTGCTGGCGCAGGTCGGCGGAGAAAATCGGTACGGGCAGTGCCGATCTCCGATTGATGCAAAACCGGCGCCGACGCGAAGCTGATCCGCAGACGTATCTCCAGAAAATAGATCGTGGCAAAACTCGTCCAAGAAGGGGGCGCGAGCTCTGCTACAAGTCGGGGCAGAAATCTGGAATCACGCACACGAACCGTTGAGGAAGAAGATGAGGATAAGAGGGAACCCCGGAGTCCACCGAGGGCTGAGGCTTCACACCTCGCCGTTCTCCCGTCGCAGGAGAAGAGAAAGAGAGAGAGAGGGGCGCAAATGCCTTGCACAATAATTCATTTTTGTATTCAAATTATGTCTAAACCGAGATCAGTACAAGGAGAAGATTACTTATAGGGGAAGGGGAATTAGGGTTTTCACCCAAGCCAAAGGGAAGGGGGGGGCGCAAAAGGGAGGGGGTAGGGGCGGCCATCCCTCCTCCAAACAGGGGGGGTGCGATCCATCCTCCTCCAATCAAGGAGGAATCCAAGGGGGGGGGGGGCGCCCAAAGGGGAAAGAGGGGAGAGGAGGAAAGGGGAAAGGAGGGGGGCCTAAAAAGGAAAGAGGAGGGGCAAGAGGGGAAAGGAGGCGCAGCCACCCTAGGTGGGGGGTTGCGCCCTCCTCTCCAAACCCTAACCCTAACCCTAACCAAGGACCAAGGCTAGGCCCAATAAGGGAGGAAGAAGCCCATTATCCCTACATAGCCTGATAACAATAGGAAAGAAACTAGATAACGTGTCCACGCAGGGACCAAACCTAGGCCCAACATGGCCTAAAGCATAATAAAAGATAACTAGAAGGTGCCGCCGTCGCCGAGCCACAAGGAGGTAGCAGTGTGTCGGGTGCTCCATCGGGGATAGCGTCGCGTGTCCTCACCACAGTTTTACCATTTACGTTCTGTAGTTCCAATTCTGGATGTTTATAAAGCATCTTTAAATCCATACGTGCTTTGACGTTGTCCTTTGTTTTCCCTTTAACATTCATGATCGTATTGAACACATTATCAAAAAAATTCTTCTCGGTATGCATGACATCCAGATTGTGTCGTACAAGAAGAGTTGACCAATAAGGTAATTCCCAAAAAATACTTTTCTTGTTCCAGTTGTGATCCTTTCCAAAACTAGGGAGTTGCCGTGTGCTACCAGACAATTGAACTACATCTGGTAAATTGTGCACCCGTGACGCCATATGTAGACCCGACACCCGTTGTAAGTCAGCTTCATCCATTTCAACAGTATTTTTTTTAAACGAGTCTTTTTGCCTTCGAAAAGGGTGGTCACTTGGTAGCAACCACCGATGGCAATCAAACCAACATGCTTTCCCACCATATTTCAATACAAATGATTTGGTATCTTCCATACAGTAAGGACATGCTAACCTCCCATGTGTGCTCCAACCAGATAGCATTCCATATGCAGGGAAGTCACTTATTATCTAGATCAGTGCAGCCTTCATAATAAAATTTTGCTTCCTATATGCATCATAAGTAACAACTCCATCAGTCCATAAAAATTTGAGCTCATCAATCAACGGCCTGAGATATATGTCCAAATTTTTTCCGGGACTTTTTGGACCAGGAATTACTAAGGACAAAAATAGATTTTCTCGCTTCATGCACATGTGCGGCGGAAGGTTGTACGGTGTCATGAACACTGGCCAACAAGAATAAGATGCCACTGAACCACCGAATGGATTAAAACCATCTGTGCATAAACCCAATCGAACATTACGTGACTCCCTTGAAAAGGCAAGATGAGTACGACTAAAGTGAGTCCAAGCTTCACCATCGGCAGGATGACTGATTATATCATCGGCATGACGTACTCTTTTGGTGTGCCATGTCATATGTCGAGCCGTCTTTGAGACATATACAGCCGCTGCAGCCTAGGCACAAGAGAGAACTATCGCAACGCCTTGTAAGGTATATCTTTTGCCTTTGAATTGACCTCCCCTTAGGTTTGAATCTGCCATGGCCACAAATGGAACATGATATCTTATCTGCATCATCTTTGTAATATAACATACAATGATTTTGACATGCATCTATTTTCACATATCCAAGTCCTAAGTCATTGACCATCTTTTTTGCACGGTAAAAAGTTTTTGGCAACTTCTCGTCTCGAGGCAACATACTCTTGATCAAGAGGAGGAGACGGTCAAAACAAGTCTTACTGATGTGATATTTAGATTTCAAGTTCAACAACTGTGACACTGCAGACAATCGAGTGTGCTTTTCACAACCATCCCACAGCGGCTCATCAGCATCCCTAAGTAGTTCATAAAATCTTCCGGCTGTCTTATTTGGCGCTTCCTCATGAATATTAAAACTAGGACCAGCAGCATCTACAACCATATCCACGTACCCACTTGTGCCTGCAATATTGTTGGGCTCATACCTTAAAAATTGCTCACCATGACACGTCCAATTCGTATAACCATCCATGAACCCTTTCGTGTACAAATGATGTTACACATCCCATGTTGAACACCACCTCAAGTTTCTACAACTTGAACAAGGGCATCGAATGTGACCGTCGCGATCTATTGCTGCATTTGGATTTCTTAATGTAAATTGAATGAAACTCTCAACCCCAAGCTTAAAGTCATCTGACACCACCCGGTCAACTATTCTACGATACATCCATGAACGATCTGTCGACATTTTGCCTGCACCCAATAAATGACAATACACATCATAACTTTCAAATCATTACTCATAATATTACACCCGACCCTTTCCTCACATCGTTCATCATAGACCATTTGCAGTTGGAAGAGGAATATTGATTAGATTATCACTTTTTAACCCATCCATGAAGGTTTGATCACATAATCACTTACTATATGTGCTGCACGATTTGCTGAAAATTTCGGCATCATCTCCCCACACTTCTCCGATATACCAAAAATATTTATTGATTTTGAAATTTTCTTAAACACTTACAAGTAAGTGGTTAAGAAAACACTCAAAATCAATAATGGTATATCAGAGAAGAGTGAGGAGACGCAACCGAAATTCTCAACAAACCATACAAACACATATAGTAAATGACTGCCTAAGTGCGATCAAACATTCGCAGACTGTCCAAACGGGACAATTCAAGACTTTGAGGTAGATATATATATTCTCATAAACAAATGAGAACATACACATCAATCCCAAAGTCTTGAACGGGAAGGCACATTGACACAATTTTAACGCGCTCTCTTGAGGTGCGTGTAATGTTAGGTCGCACCCACGCACCTCAGCTCACAGGGAATACCCCATGCATTTATATAACATAAAATTAAATAACAATGCAATTATCATTATGCACATATCAAATTAAATAACACCCAAATTACAAAATTTTTCAAATGAAGAACATCGAAGCTAAACAATCTACATTTTTGAGTCAAATTAACATCAAATTTTTATTAAAATCAGATAGAAAAATATATTTACATGTAATTAAAATCCACAAAGTTTTAAATCACAAAACAAATTTTTTGGGTATTTACCTATTGTTATAGAGAATTCTGATTTCTTTGCATTTATCCACATCTTTGTATATATGTACTACTTAAGATATGTGGTCATTCCATTTCTATATATCTTCTTATCATCATAAGACAAGGTCATTCCATTTCTCTATATCTACTTAAGATATGTGCTTTCCCACCCTGTATGTTCTTGTTATTGATCTTTTCTTTCTCCTTTCTTCTTCCTCCTCTGCTGGTTGTCCATCTCTGAAGGTATTTCGTTTCCTAATAAGGGTGCAGCTAAAATTGGAAGGCTGGCAGTCAAAATTTCTATCTCAAGCTGGTAGAGCCGTATTGATTGACTCAGTCATATATAGTATGCCAGTTTTCCTTGCCTAAGTCACTTTCATCCCAAAGAAGGTGATCAGTTTCATTGACCGGCTATGTGCAATTTTTTTTTGGTATGGAGAGAAAGGCACCAGAAGTGTGGTAGCACACTAGACTCCCTGACAATACCCCTGGGAAGCAATCTGTAAACCAGCAGCAATCTTTACTGAATGGGATGAAACATTTGTAATGCATAATCCCAATTTCTGTACTACTCTAGGGTCCAAGAAGTTATGAGTGCTACCATTATCAATTAACACTATAACAGGAGAACTGCCAATAAATCCCTGGAATCTGAGTGTCCCTGGGGACTGCATTTGAGAGACTGTATGAGAAGACAGTGATGGTTCCAGCTCATTGTGCATTTCCAAGGTCTCAACAGGTTCAGCCATATCTGACTGTTCATATTCATTGTCCTCTGGAATCAACTGCAATAAGAATAGTTTCTGAGTTTGGCATTTGTGGCCAGGTACATATTTCTCATCACAATTATAGCAAAGGCCTTTAGCCCTTCTATCTTGTAACTGTTGAGTTGTTAACCTGCGCACAGGTGGGATGGTGGGCTTGAGAGGTTGTGGTTGTTGGGATTGTGTTGAAGGTTGAGAATTAGTGAAACTGAAATGAGGAGCAGTGCGGCGTCTAGACATAATGTTTTGTTCCTGAATCCGAGCTAGCTGCATGGCTTGTGACAGAGATTGAGGAAGGAAAGATCTAACCTCACAAGACAATTCTTCTTTTAACCCACTTAGGAAAATACCCAGTAAATGGTCCTCTGAAACACCTTGAACCTTGTTACTCAATAACTCAAACTGGCGCTGATACTCAGAAACATAACCAAATTGTTTGAGTTTACTCAATTATCCATGGTAATCAACCACAGAAACAACCCCAAACCTTGAATCTAACCCTTTTAAGAAATCAGACCAAGAAACTGTATCCTTAGTATGAGTGAAATGCCAGAACCATTGTAGTGCTTCCCCTTCAAGATAAAATGATGCAAAAGAAACTTTATGATAATCCGGAACTTTATTATATAAGAAATATCTCTCTGCTTTGAACTTCCATTCACAAGGATCTGACCGGCCATCAAATTTAGAAAACTCATTATATTTCGGCCGAAAAGAGCTAGTTACATCATGAGTGATATCTTTCGATCCCAAAGAATCAGGTGTTCTAGTCTCAAGATTATTTACTCTTTGATTCATAGAACCCAATTCATCATGTATAAGACTGATCTTGGATTGCAGATCTTGAAGGAGCGAAAGAACATCATCATTCGAACTAGAAGCCATATTAGAAGAATTGGAGCTACCTGAAGGTGGCTCAGACACCAATTTGGCACTATGCTTCCACAAGATGAGAGGAAGAGCTTCCAATTCCTCCCGGTTCCAATCTTCAGGCTCTGGCTCCAGAGTGAAGGTATCGGAAGAACAGAGTCACTGCAAGAACTCAACGCACACTTCTGAATAGAAAGGGAACAACTAAAGTACAACACTAAAGAATAACAGGTTGGTATAAAGGTCATGATCCTTCTTCCGATCAGACCATCTCCTTTTATAAGGCTCGTAGCCAATTTCTGTTTACATTTTACAGGTGGATATTGTTCCACCTCATCCCATATATTTCTTGCTATCAAAATTACTAAAAGAAACACAAAATTGCCACTAATATAACAACCCTGTTACAGACATTTTTTTTAGATAAGAAAACCACGGGTACACAACAAGGCATGTATAATGGCGAAAGATAGAATATAAATCTGGCAACAGATTCGTACTCCTGCCCAGCACAGATGGTTAACCAAATTAATGGGGTATGATTTCTAGCTAGAATATAAATCTGGGCCTCAACAGACCCCCCCCCCCCCCCCGTCGCCTCGCTGTCGGCTGCCGTAGGAACCCCCTCCCCTTCCAAAACACCCGTCCCCTCACCGCCGGCCCCCCTCCCCTTCCCAAACCCCCATCCCCTCACCCCCGGCCGCCACGGGAACCCCCATCCCCTTCCCAACTTACGCCCCTCCCCTCCCCTCCAGTTTGCCACTGACCCCCCTCCCCTCCCTTGCCCTCCCCAACCGACCCCCCCGTCCCCTCGCCGCCAGCCGCCGCCACGGGAACCCCCCTCCCCTTCCCAACCGACGACGCCCCTCCTCTCCCCTTCCCCATCGACACCCCTCCCACACCCCCAGCGAGAACAAATACAGGTTAAAAAAGACAGAGGGTGAGGGGGGACATACCGGCAGTGATCGTCTGAGCTCCGGCAATGATGACTTTGGCGGGGACGGCGAGGAAGGTGGGCACGGCTGCGAGCTACCACGAATGGTGGTGGGCACGATAGCGAGGACGTCGACGTTGAGGACGGTGAGGATGGCGACGACGTCGACGGTGAGGACGGCGGCGAGGATGGCTACACTGGCGAAGGTGAGCTCCAGTGGGCTCTCATCGGTAGCGAGAGAGTGGGAAGAGGGGGTGGGCACAGCGCCTGACTGAGTGGGAGGGAGAGGGTTTCGGTCACGGGTATATGGGGGAACTTCTGACGTCTTTGCGAGGACGGCGGCTCCGGCGACGATGACTGCAAGCAGAGGGCAGAAGAGAAGGAGAGAGTGAGAGGGAGAGTGGGGGGGTGGAAATGGGGTCGGGTGGAAGGGGTGGGAGGGAGGGGTCGACGGTGGCGGGAAAGGCAGAATTTTGCGACAGAAATACGGACGGAACTTATTTCCGTCTGAAATTTCAGACGGATTATTTCCGTCTGAATATCCGTCCCAAATTTACGACATATATAAAGATGAAATATATTCCGTCTATAATTATAGACGGATCTTCAGAGAGAGTATAGTATGTCCTTAATAGAGATGGAATTTCTGACAGAATCTAATCCGTCACAAATACAGATGGATTTTAAAACGGAAAATATCCGTCTGAAATATCCGTATGTATTCCCGCTTTTTTTAGTAGTGTCGGCTCCTACCAAGGGGAGAGCCGGGCCAGCATCATCGCCCACCGCAGAAGCAGCCCCAACCTCCTCCGTCCCCTCTTGCTCGGCGGGTGGGAGAGCTTGCCCGGTAGGGTCGGCCCCATCATGCTCGACGGAGGGGTGAGCCGCGGCAAGGTCGCCTTCGACTGCGAGTATGACCCCGGCCTTCTTGACCCGCTTCCTGGCCTTCGCGGCTGCCCAGATCATGCCCTCCACTGGATCCTTGCGCTTGGATCCCAGCGGCTTGGAGGATTCTCCCTGGGCCGCCCCCTTGCCCTTATCTCTAGCTCGGGAGCGACCCGTGGGAGCAGCCGACTCATCGGCAGCCGAGTCATCGCCGAGGTCGATCACCTCTGCGGTCTCCTCCAAAGCCGACCGCCTAGTGTCTGCAAAAAAAGGAAGACATAGTCAGAAAAAGAAAAATAGTCTCAACATCCAAAGGAGAGCCTAGATTGTGGCACCTGAGCCCGACGGATGTAGCCGCGTAAGAAGACACTGCTCGATATTCTCTGGAGTAACCAGCTCTTCTGTGGACTGGCGGTGCTTCAACAAGATAGTTGCGTACTCCTCCACGAACAGAGGGAACTCATCCTACCTGGGAGGGATATTAGGATGGAAATTGGGGATCACGGGGCACTTCCAGGTCTCCTCCACCGAGTAGATCCCCACCCAGAAAAATTGAGTTTTCCACCCCTTATGCAAAGAATCCTTCACCGCCAAGGAGATGCAGCTCCTATTCTGCCTCGCCTGGTGAAATAAAAACCCTTCCCGGCCAAGGGATGCGCCTTCAACTCAAAAAAGTAGTGAAAGAGGTCCAAGGAAGGAGGAACTCCGCATTGGCGATAGAGGATGCGAAAGGCGGAAAGAAGGAGATAGGAATTGGCTACCAACTGAGTGGGCGCCAACCGAAAAAAATTGAGAAGCTTAAGAACGAAAGGTTCGAAGGGAAGGCGGAACCTGCTTTTCCACGATAGAAGGAAGGTACAGATATGGCCTGTACGAGAGTCCAAGCTCATCTTGTGCGGAGCGGCTGCGGTAAAGCAAAACTTGTGGGGCAGGCGAAACTGGTGCTCCAGCCTTTTCACCTCCGCCTCCCCTAGTTTGCTACAATTTGGAACCACCGCCTTCACCACCGGCTCATCCTCCCACTCTTCAACATCCGGACGCTGATCCGCCATGGAATCCAGGGAAGAAGTTGAAGAAAGACACTCCCAGGACAATGAAGACTCCAGAGGGAGAGGAAGCTGCCGGACTGCCTCTGTAGTTATCTCCGCAAACTCCGTGAACACTGCCGCGAGCCCCTGCTCTTCCGTCGTGTCCTCACGACGCATCAAAGAGCCCAAAAGCAAGTACGAAGGCGAGCCAAACCCTAAAGACGGAGGGAGTCTGGAATGACAACAAGCACCCAACGCCTATATTCCCACACGGAAGGCGGCGCGCCGTTCCGACCTCTGAGAAAAAGGGGCCCCTTCACATCAAATCCGTTAGGATTATCATTATTACGGGCCCAGGTGACCACGACACATGGCCTCTTAACACCGCCAGATCTCCACCCACCCGAGCCACGCTGGTCCAAAACCCGAACGGCTACTCTTCCGAGCCTACCAAGGCTCGGGAGTAGGAGGGAGACAAGTGGAGAGGGGGATTTCTGTAGCCCATCTAAAGAGCAGCCAAACTAGGTCCATCAGGACCAAACGAGGCCCAGCTCATCCAAGTGACAGCCCCACAGGGCCCACTTAGGCTAAAAAGCCCAATAAGATCACTCGGGATCACACCCTTCCTCGGCGGCCCTTAGGCTCGGAAGGTCCGAGCGTCGGTCAGGTCAGAAAAAGACCCACGCCTGATCGATCCCCTCGTCGGGATAAAGGCAGGCGCTTAGCGCCCACTCCGACCTATCTTCATCCGTGCTATGCCTATCACCCGGACAGGGTTGGCACCTTTTATGCTCGGCTCGACCGACGATTGCTTATCCACGCTGTCGTTGAGAGCCCTTTATGAGTAGGAGTTTATGAGGATAAGGGACCAATGACCCCTCAAGGCTATAAAGATCCCACGATGAGGACGCAAAGACCCCACGATTAGGACGTAACTCCCGCCTGAAACTCCTCAGCTTACGAGACTCATGAGGCAAGCACACTATATAAACCTGGGACTCCCTCCGACGAAAGGTAAGGCCAACATACGCCTAAACTCCATTAGCAGGAACCACTTCACCACCTCGGTGTAGGGGATCTCGTGCACCTCTTTCTTCCTCCCTTCATAACTTCCACCATTGCTCTACTGACTTAAGCATCAGAGAGTTTTCCCTAGGGAACCATCCCAGGGACCCCTGATCTGTTTTCCCTTCTTTACAGTTTACTATCCGGTGATCATCCTCCCAACTCAGGACCAACGCGAGATCACGCCCATTTAGAATGGGTTATGCTTGTCAGGCTGCTCTTCCTTTAAGTCCTCCTCATAAGACTCTTCAATGATCCTCTCAAGATCAAAAGTGATATAAGTGTTAGACTGGCGAATTATGTGTTGGATTAGGTGGAAGGTCAAACTAGAGGGGAGGGGTGAATAGGTTGACCCATAAAAAAAAAATTTAATGCACGCTCACACTAGCTATAGAAAGCAGAATGCTAATTAGAAGTTCAGTAAACAGATAGTATTAATATCATGCCTAATCAAACATCTAACGATAAGTGAATTATGTGAGAAAGCAAACCAGAAAAGGAACACAGATTTTTATGGTGGTTCGGTCTCCCTGTGGAGACCTACGTCCACCCCTCACTAAACTAGTGAGGATCCCTGCTGAGCTTTACAGCTTGGCTACACCAAGGAACTACTTCCTCACACACCGCTGAGCATTACAGCTTGGCTTAACCAGAGGAACTGATCCTCTAAACCGCTGACAAACAGCTTGCAGGCAACACGCCCAACTTCCCTTGATCCAAGCATAGTCTGCTGGATCAATCCCCTCCCTCTACTCAAACCAGTACGAGGGAGAAACAATATAACAGAGTTCAAATTGAAAAGACAATCAATAAACGAAATTACTCAGTAATGAAAGAATAATCTTAGATCTGTGGGGCAGTCGGATCTCAGGCTTGAATTCAGAAATCTGGGAGAAACAGCTTCAACGATCAGCTAATCTTCTTCTTCTAAAATGTAGATGAACTTGCGATGGATCATTGCTCCTAGATCTCCTCAGGTCTTCAGCAGATCGCCATCAGGAAGAAGATGAACTCCCAGTTCCTCTCATGAGCTTCTCTTGCTCTGCCTTGTCCGCAGCAACTTTGAAATCTCCAAAACCTTCTTCGATAATCAAGTTCCCGCGCTCACTTCCAGATTCATGTATTATATACGTCTAGTGGGCCCCATCCAAATTTTCTGGTTAGCCCAATGATTGCTCTGCATAGAGCCTTCTGGAATCGCGAGAGAAAACCAGATCGCAAGCGCTTTTGACTTATGTGGCCTTTGACGTCACTTACGATTGGGGTCCACCCAACTAATCTCGTAAGTGGTTCAGATGGCGTCAACCCATTGAGTTCACGGGGTTGACGCAGCCTTGAAATCCCTCACATGGATTTGAATGTAATGATGGATGCGTTGACGCGTGGGGTCACTGCGTCGACCCACTGAACTGACCCAGAGCCAACTTCACCTCAGAGTGATCTGCTGCGTCGACGCTATCATGCTGTAGCGTTGACGCACTGGGTTATTCCAGTGACCCATAGCTCTGCCTTTTTAACTGCTGCGTCGACGCTGCTCTACTGTGGCGTTGACGCAGTGAAGTAGATCTGTGAATACCTCTGCTTCTTAAGCTGATGAGTTGACGCTGCAATAGCGTGGAGTTGACGCACTGATATTATATCAGTGACTTATGTTTTTGCCTCTTCAACTGATGCGTGGACGCCTTGAACTCCCAGCGTCGACCCTGTTCCTTTCTTGCAACAAAAAGAAATCAAGTGGAAGCGTTACTGAATCAAGATTTAATTCAACATTTTGAGTTGAATTCAACATTCGCATCTCATGGTTGTCATCATCAACACCAGGGGCACAACAATCTCCCCCTTTTTGATGATGGCAACTATGAGGTGAATGCCATTGCATCTAAATAAAAATGTATCATTCAGATCAAAGAAAGATTCACTTTAGTGACTGAACCAAACATCATTTTTTGTCATTCATTTAAGTCCAAAGTTTTACATCATAGAGAAGGACAAAAAGAAAGAAACTTCAGTCAGTCAACACATTTGATGCAGATGCAATGCAGTTCTAGTCTAGACTTCAACTTGAGTTCATGTCTCCCCCGTTGACATCATCAGGAAGGGGAGTAGATGAGGAAGCCTGAAGTACAGTTGCAGACACAATATCCAACTGTTGTTGAAGCTGAGCCATGGAAACTGCCATAGTGTCCATCCTTTCAGAAAGCAGTTGATCTCTGTTCACCACAAACTTGTGGTACTCTTTGACCTTAGTAGAAATACCATCAAACCAGTTGTGTAATATATCAAACAGATAATCCACCTGAGCTTTCTACTGAGATCCCCATTCAGGTGCAGAGGAGGATGCTTCTGTTGGTGGAGGGCAGTACACATCACGCTGATCTTTAATTATGGGTGGGAAGTTTTCTTTTAGAATGTGCAACACATCCACAACCTCATCACCGACTAGAGTGGTTCGTTCAAACAATTTAGCAATGTCCTGACCAAAGGATGTAATATTTTCAAACAAGGTTTGAACCTTTTCACCGAACTCATTGTTCTTGTCAATCAGGGTGGAATATTTCAAGTTCAACTTGGATTGGTTTTCCCTGACATCATAGTTGTATGTCTGTACACTCTGTATCCTGTGCAAACATTGTTGATGCAAGTTTTGTAAGTTACGCATGACTAAACCAGCTTTCTGACAAGCTTGAAGAAGAGATTCCATAAATTCATGAAGCTTCTTGTCTGACTTGAATTAATCACGTGTAAACTTTTCCCATCTACTGTCTAATTTCTGTTCAAGGTGTGACAACCTCATATCCGTTGTTGAACTTAGGTGCATTATGGAGGAGTCAATACTCTTGAATTTCATTTCCAAAAATTGAATGAGAGTAGGATTGATACCAGAAAAATCATTCTGAGAATTGGTTGGGATCTCCTCAGAAGTAGATGCAGGTCCCCTTGGTGGAGAGGGTTCTGGAAGAGGACCATGTACTATGACAAGCTCTCTAGAAGCAACAGGAAACACAGGAGTATCATCTTGTACATTGTAATCATCTTGGATATTGCTGAAGTCTTGGTAGTCCATTCTGGCTGAACTAGCTTCAGGTCTTTCTTCCCTAACCTCTGATCTTTCCAGTCTGTGTAGACTGGCCTCTTGCTGATTTTGTGTGTTAGTTCTTACTTCTTGACCGGTTTCTACTGAGGTAGAGACAGGTTTCTGACTTAGCAGAACCCTGACTGGCTGTCCATTTATGACTTTAAATCCCATGAATTTCTGAATGTAGGAAAGGGAGTATATGTTCCCTTTAGGAATAGTCAATTTCTTCTCATCACCAAAATCTACTCCAACTTTTCAAAATATGACAGTCAATGGAGCAGCATATGGGAGTGTCCTAGATTGTGTTAAGCAAGATCCCATAGTCTGAATGACTACATCTGACAAAGAAATGTTTATCTTTTTCAGCATGCAATACAGTAAAAATCTCTGCATCTCAGTGACCCGTTCCCTACCACTGCTCTGAGGTGTTATCATTGATGTGCAAATATGGTGGAGCAGTCTATTTAATGGAGGGAACCTATTTGCTTTAAGACTAGATAAGAAAGTCTTTCTAACGTCTGTAGGATCACTAGGTTTTTTAGTCAGAAGAGCATAAGCTGCATGTTCATCAAGCTGAAAACTGTGTAACTGAACCCCATTCATTGGTATTTTCCAAGCTCTGGCAAACAGTTTGTTGGTCAATTCGAAACTAACATTCCGAACAGTTGAAGAAATTTTGGGGATTTGAGGTTCACACTTCAAATTGTGGTAAAATTCCCTAACTAGGGTGGGGTAATAAATCTTATGATTTGTAACGAAAGACCACCAACCCTGATAATCCAAAATAGGGAATAGTTGCGGAAAAACCTCAAGCATCTCAACGTCGGTAGCAACAATATACCGTGGAAAAAGGACTTTCAGAGGTTCTTCCACATTGATGATTAGAGAGGGATCGGAAGACCTTGCATGTGAACTAGCGACACCTTTCTTCCCCTTCGCAGCACCTGAAGATGTAACCTACTCCTCTGTCCTTACGGTAGAGAGCTTTCTCTTTTTGGTTGGTGGGCTTGGATGAAGATAGCGTTTCCGAAGAGATAACTCTATCTCTTTGCCTTTCCGTTTCCTTGGAACTGAAGAAGACAGTATCTCCTCTGAAGGATCTGCCACACCCTTGTCTTTGCCCTTCTGCTTTGCTACCCTTGTCTTTGCCGGTGAGCTTTTCTCTTTTCCTTTCCGTTGTGGTGGAGCTGACTGAGACGGCGTCTCCTCTTGATATTTGGTTCGAGGCTCAATCCTGCCCGTAGCAAAGATGGGATCTCTTCTCTTTAGATCTTTTTTGTTCTTCCCCTTCTTCACTTGTTCCGGAGGCGCCATAGCGAGAATAAAAAAAAATTGAGAGAAGGAGCTGAGAAAAAATCGAGAGGTAGAGACCCACTAGGTCTTGGAATGAGCTGAGTAGACGGCAGCGTTTACGCTGCGGGGTTTTAAACAAGGTGACGACTCAAGTTCAATTCAAAGGATTGAACCGGCTTACTATTTTGAACCGGACTGGGACGAAATGGGAGTTATTGAATGACAGCGCTTACGCAGTGAGGCACTGCCTCGACGCTACCAAAGCGAGTCATGAATGTATTGTGAAGTGGACAGGAAATAGTGAAGACCCATAGTATTTAGGCATTCTAAAGACATTGAAATTATGAAGAGATGAAATTACATTCAGGGGTTTTTAATCGATAAAATTCAAGTTCCCTTATGAGATATATGATGAGAAATTATGAGAGCCCCTAATTCATTTAATGATGTGGAGAAAAACAATCTTAAGACTTTGAGATAAATCCTTGAACAAGAAGAGCATGATTGTGGAATAAGGATTGAACAATTTTCACACTTGGAACTTTCCCAAAACTTATCCCTAGAATGTTCAATTGCAAGAGACCCTTATAGTAGTGAATTTAACTCGAATTGAGGATGAACTCTAAAGGATTTTATTTTTGAGTATCAGGTCAACCCCATATGAACATTGACATTTTTCATTTTTCATCAATTGCAGTCACATATAGCTATCCTTTTGACACGGGTGCACATGTTTATCAGACACCAGAGTCCCCGATTACTTAGCATAGCTAACTATTCTGCACAACTGAAACAGAGTTGGCAACTCACATCATGACATGCCTTTTAGCACTTCAGTGATGCATGAAGGTAGTTTCTCAGTGGAAAGTTACCGTTGCTCTGCAATGAATTCTTTTTCCTTTAAAACAGAGGTAACAACCCACATCATGACATGCTCATTAGCACTTCTTTGGTGCATAGAGACAGTTTCTCAGTGAAAGCTTGCCATTGCTCTACAATTTATTATATGTATATTTTTATATGTAGGGCATGTTTCTTCAGCTCGTATTACCCCTATGTTGAGTTTAAAGTCAATACAGATATTAAATTCATTTGCACAAAGGTCTCTTTACTTTTGATCATCATAGTTCAAGAAATGATGAGTTCTCAATTTTATTAAATAGTTCTAAAACTATTTCATATGCACATCACTTTTGTGTTCATGAATTTTAGCATTCAAAGATCAAAAGATTTAGAGATCTCCAACCATTAATACAACATAGAGACAGTCAATAAAGATCACCACCTCTTATAAGGGAATTATCATTTTAGCTCCCCCTGAATCTATGACATCAATTCACATTTCAGATCACAAGAAACTTCTCTCATACTCAAGATTGAGTGGTTCTTCACTACAGGTTGAAAAACTGAATGTAGAAGAAACAAGGTTGATGAGAGGTTGAGAAGACGACACCAAGTCACAGACACACTGAGATACTAGAAGATTTCAAAAAGAAAAGGATATGTGAGATCCAAACTTCAGAGCTTCGGTAACCCTTCTGAAGTAATTCAATTAATTCCAGAACTCATTTGCATCAGGTTTATATCAGTGCGTTGACTCAACCAGGTGACTGCGTTAACTCACTCAACCAGTCAGTTCAGTTTCCAGCCTGTTTCCAGAAGGTTTCTGTCAGTGTTGACTCAGTCTCATAAACCACTCTTCAGATACCCAGATAACTGAATCTAACAGGACAGAATTTCCCTCCATTTATTCATGACTGAAAATATGAATGAAGATGCAATTGTTGACATGATGGCTTTTTATTTGTCATGAGTTATTAAACAAATATGCTCAAAATTAAACTCCCCCTAAGTCTGTGACTTATTTAGAAATCAGGCATTGGCAATTCAAACAAGAAATGTAATCAATTTATTTCTAGGCAAAGTTAATCATACAAGTTTCAAAGAAGAAAACATGCAATCAATTTAGGCAGCAAGATGAGGATTGCACAATCCAAGCTCTCTCCTAAGACAAGAGAATCTTTCATTATTCAGTGGCTTGGTGAAGATGTCAGCTAGTTGATGTTCTGAGTCTACAAAAATCAATTTAAAGCTTCCTTTATTAACTTCATCTCGCAAGAAGTGATGCCTTATTTCTATATGTTTGGTCCTAGAGTGCTGGATGGGGTTCTTTGCTAGGTTAATGGCCCTTGTGTTATCACACAATATTGGGACACATCCAAGATCAGTTTGATAATCTTGGAGTTGATGTTTGATCCATAACACTTGAGTGCCACAACTCCCTACAGTGACATATTCTACCTCTGCAGTGGATAGTGCCACTGAGTGTTGTTTCTTGGATGCCCAAGAAACCAAACACCCTCCCAAAAATTGGCAATAGCCACTTGTGCTTTTCCTGTCAAGTTTGCATCCAGCATAGTCTGCATCTGAGTATGATACAAGATCAAAAGTGCAAGATGCAGGATACCAAATCCCTAAGTCTCGAGTTCCAGCAAGGTATCGAAAGATACGCTTGACAGAAATCAAGTGGGATTCTTTAGGATCAGACTAAAACCGAGCACACATACATACACAAAATTGGATGTCTGGCCTAGATGCAGTAAGATAGAGGAGTGATCCGATCATACCTCGATAGGTCTTTGCATCTACTGATTTACCTTTTAGATCTGCATCCAAACTAGTATTGGTGCTCATGGGAGTGCTGATTGCCTTAAGATTCTCCATTTGATATTTCTTCAATAATTTAGAAATATACTTTGCCTGGTTGATGAAGCATCCATCCTTGCTTTGAGTGATTTGTAGACCTAGAAAAAATTGAAGCTCACCCATGAGACTCATCTCAAATTCTGTGGTCATCAAATTTGCAAATTCCTCACACATGCTTGGTTTAGTGGATCCAAAGACTATATCATCAACGTAGATTTGAACCAGAATAATGTCATTATTTCTCACCTTGGTGAATAGAGTTTGGTCTACTTTACCTCTTGAATATCCTTCCTCAGTGAGGTATGAGCTGAGTCTATCATACCATGCTCGAGGTGCCTGTTTGAGCACATAGAGAGCTTTGCCTAATCTGTAAACATGGTCAGGGCAATCTATAGATTCAAAACCAGGGGGTTGTTCAACATACACCTCTTCTTTTATTAAACCATTAAGAAATGTACTTTTTACATTCATTTGATGGAGCTTTATTCCATGACAACATGCATATGCAAGTAATAATCTAATAGCTTCTAATCTAGCTACTGGTGCAAAGGATCTTCGAAATCAATGCCAAATTCTTGGTTATATCCTTGTGCAACCAGTCTTGCTTTATTACTTATCACAATTCCATTTTCATTTTGTTTATTTCTAAAGACCCACTTAGTTCCAATTACTGAAAGTTCATTGGGTCTTGGCACAAGGTGCCACACTTTATTTCTTTTGAATTGATTTAATTCCTCATGCATTGCATTTATCCAGCAATCATCTTTCAGGGCTTCAGTTACATTTTTTGGTTCAATTTGAGATATAAGAGCCAAATTATCCATTTCTTCAATTGTTCTGAAATGAGATCTAGTTCTGGTAGGGTCATGCAGATTACCAATAATGCTTGATAGAGGGTGATCTTTTAGCATTCTAACATTGGTCAAAGACTTACCTTCATTAGCATCTGTATTACCTCTAGTATTTGATTCTGCTAGATTCTCATTTGACCTTGGCTCTTTCTCTTGAGTGTATTGTTCTTCCTTTTCTTCAAGAAACTCTCCATCATCTTTGTCCCTACAAGATTGTTCATTTTCAGACCTGATATTCATTTCATCGAAGACATTATGTGGAGATTCTTCAACAGACAGAGTTTTGACATTTTAGGACTCTATAGGCCCTAGAGTGATTTGAATATCCTTGAAATATGGCTGGTTCACTCTTAGGTTCAAATTTATCTAAGTCCCGTTTGTGATTATTTTGAACAAAATATTTAGATCCAAAAACTCTGAAATGCATAACAGAGGGCTTCTTACCTTTCAATAATTCATATGGAGTCTTTTTGGACAAAGGTCTTACCATTGCCTGGTTTACAATGTAGCAAGCTGTATTTACCGCCTCTGCCCAGAACTTCCTTGGGAGTTGTCCTTCGATCAACATAGTTCTAGCCATCTCGACAAGGGTTCTGTTTCTTCTTTCCACCACTCCATTCTGTTCAGGAGTTCTTGGAGAGGAGAATTTGTGAGTTATTCCCATTGCCCTGCAAAAACCATCGAATTCTGAATTTTCAAATTCTCCTCCATGATCTGACATGATAGATGAAATAGTATACTTACCATCCTGCTGAACTTTCCTGAAGAATGCCTGAAATTCTTCAAATGCATCATTCTTATGAGTTAAAAAGAACACCCAAGTAAACCTAGAAAAGTCATCTACCAAAACAAATCCATATTTATTGCCACTCAAACTTGCTGTTCTAGTGGGTCCAAACGAATCCATGTAAACAAGTTCAAGAGGTCTAGAAGATTGGTTTTCAATTCTGGATTTAAATGACTTCCTAGTATGCTTGCCTTGAGTGCATGCATTACAAATTTTATCATTTTGCTTAAATGAAACATCAGGCAGACCATTCACCATGTTGAATTTGGCTAACTTATGCATGACACTATAGCTAGCATGTCCTAGTCTACGATGCCATAGCCAAGCCAGCTCACTTTTATTCATAGCTAGACAAAGATTGTTATGAGCAGGATCATCTAAATCTACCATGTACATGTTATTTATTCTTTTTCCAGAGAATTTAACACTCTCAGACTATTTTTCAATAATGGTGCATGCATTAGAATCAAACACAACTTTGTACCCCTTATCACACAGTTGGCTTATACTAAGAAGATTGTATTCTAATCCTTCAACAAGTAATACATCATCAATAGAGTTCAGGGGAGTTTTGCCAACTTTACCTTTTCCAATTATTTTACCTTTATTGTTCCCCCCAAACATGACATGTCCTCCTTCTTTCTCAACTAGGAGACAGAATTTTTCCTTATCGCCCGTCATGTGCCTTGAGCAGCCGCTGTCAAGGTACCATCTAATGTGTACAGCTGCAAGGCACTCCTGCAAATCACATCAAGCAAGAGATTTTGGAACCCAAATACACTTGGGTCCCATCAGACCATATGATTGTGTCAAGTAAGACAGCATACTTTTGGGAATCCAAATCTATTGTTTTGAGGGTTTTTGAGATGTGGGAGTCATAGATTTGAAAATTTTCTGATTGGGTTGAGGTACCCTTTGGAATGACCTTTTTGAACCATTTCTGTTGTTAGAAAAGTATGAAGTTTTATTCTTGTTCTCATTCCAATAGTTATTGTGACTCCAAGAGGTATTGGAGAACCTGGGAGAGGTTCTAGAAGAATGTTGAATTCTTAAAGGAATGAAGGTTCGCTGCGTAGACCCTATCATATGATTGCGTTGACTCATCCACCCAACATTTCTGTCATATGGGTTCTGGTACAAAGGGTGCATCGACGCACTGTAGTGGCTACATCGACTCATTCTCATATTTCTGAAAGAGTACCCACCCGGGAAGGGTATATGCGTTGACGCAGTGTGGACACTACGTTGACGCGCCCAATGGTTTGTTCTAGCATTATTTCTGTAGAACCCCTGGGACATGGGATGAGTGGACGCAGGATACTCAGTGCGTTGACGCGACTGTCGTGTATCGGTCCTATGACTTCCTGAATTTCTATATTCTTGATGCTGGGTTGATGAACTAGGGTCTATATGCTGACCTGAGGGTTTACTTCTGAACTTAGGCACATTCTTATGATGGTTCGCATTTAATGTATCATACATTTTCTCTTTGCACTTTTCTTTTCTGATTTCATATGTCTGTTTTCCTTCTTCCTGATTTTCCTCACAAGACTTCTTTTCAGTCATTTGGCTCTGCTCAGATGTACCTTGTTCAGAAACAAATGTTATAAATCTAGTTCCTAGATCCTTCTTCTTGGTTGGATTATAACCAAGTCATTCTTTTCCAAAATTGCTTCTTATTCCCATGACAGCTTCAAGATTTTTTTTACCTTGTGTTAATTTCTCAAGAGAAGTTTGTTTGCTTGAATTCTCATCTTCCAGTTTCTTCAGATTTTCTTGGAGTTCCTGATTTACTCCTTGAATTGCTTCATATTTTTCTTCAGTAATTTTTACATCACTCTCCAACTTTTGCATTCTGAGATTCAGGTCATCCTGAATTTTCAGTAAATATTCATTTTCTCTATTCATCTCTATTAATTGATCTCTACATTGGTTACTTTCATCAAGAGATTTTCTTAAACTGGTAATTTCAGCTCTAGGCACTTGATTTTATCATTCAATGAATTTTCTTGACTAGTCAGATTTTTCTTTTTCTTGAGTGATTTATTTTCTTTCTTTACATGAGCATACTTATCTAGCAATTCATTAAATGCTTCTTCCCAATCACTGCAAGAAAAGTTTTCAGAAGAGGAAGTTACCTCATCCTTATCATCTCCCTTAGCCATGAAACACAGCTTAACATCACTCTCTTCTTCAGAAGTGCTTCTTCTTCATCTTCATCTTTCTCCTCGTCACTCCACGTACTTATCATGGCCTTGGGTTTCTTATTCTTCCATTTCGGTTGGACTTTCTTCACATTCTCTGGACATTCAGATTTTATATGACCTTGTTTCCTGCATTGGTAACAGACAACCTTGTCAGATTTCCTAGAGTTTTCTGATTTGAATTTTGAACTCTTTCTTACCTCTGGTCTTCTGTTGTTTCTAAATTTACCTTCCTTCCTTAGAAACTTCCTGAATTTTCTGGTGAGCATTGCTATCTCACCTGAGTCATTATCTGAGGTAGATGAATGACTGTCATCTGAGCTCTCCTAGCTACTTGGTCCTGCCTTCAATGCAAGAGGCTTTTTCTTTTTCACATCCTCATCTGTCCTTTTGAGGTTCAGCTCATAAGCCATCAAAGATCCGATAAGCTCATCAGGGGTAGTGGTAGGAAGGTTCGTAGATTCATCAACAACAGTGGCCTTGGTGTGCCAAACTGGAGTTAGGGATCTAAGAATTTTCCTGACCAGTTCGTAATTAGTGTATGCCTTTCCCAGACCTTTAAGACCATTCACTAATAGGGTTAGTCTAGCATACATTCCAGATATATTTTCCTCTGGCTTCATTCTAAATGCTTCATATTCAGAAATAAACATATTGGCTTTTGTCGCTCTTACCTCTGACGTACCTTCATAGATGACTTGAAGTCTGTCCCATATTTCCTTGGCACTGGCACATGAGGATACTCGTGAAAACTCCATAGGATGCAATGAGCATTGCATGATGTTCATAGCTTGCCAATTGACATTGGACTTCCGAATCTGCTCCTTCACCCACAGTTCTTCATCTCCTTCTAACTGATATGGTCCCTTGCTCATGACTCTCCAAATCTCATGGTCCTGAGCTCTCAGAAATACTTGCATCCGATTTTTCCAGTAAGCATAGTTAGTGCCATCAAAGAAGGGTGGACTATTCACTACATACCCCTCAGGCATGAACCCCTTGTTTTCCATTCCACTAAATCTCTCTGGGTTGTGAGACCCTTGACAAGAGAGCCGAGCTCTGATACCACGTGTTGGATTAGGTGGAAGGTCAAACTAGAGCGGAGGGGTGAATACGTTGACCCTTAAAAAAAAATTAATGCACGATCACACTAGCTATAGAAAGCAGAATGCTAATTAGAAGTTCAGTAAACAGACAATATTAATATCATGCCTAATCAAACATCTAACGATAAGTGAATTATGTGAGAAAGCAAACCACAAAAGGAACACAGATTTTTATGGTGGTTTGGTCTCCCTGTGGAGACCTACGTCCACCCCTCACTAAACCAGTGAGGATCCCTGCTGGGCGTTACAACTTGGCTACACCGAGGAACTACTTCCTCACACACCACTGAGCATTACAGCTTGGCTTAACCAGAGGAACTGATCCTCTAAACCGCTGACAAACAGCTTGCAGGCAACACGCCCAACTTCCCTTGATCCAAGCATAGTCTGCTGGATCAATCCCCTCCCTCTACTCAAACCAGCACGAGGGAGAAACAATATAACAGAGTTCAAATTGAAAAGACAATCAATAAATGAAATCACTCAGTAATGAAAGAATAATCTTAGATCTGTGGGGCAGCCGGATCTTAGGCTTGAATTCAAAAATCTGGGAGAAACAACATCAACGATCAGCTAATCTTCTTCTTCTGAAATGTAGATGAACTTGTGATGGATCACTGCTCCTAGATCTCCTCAGGTCTTCAGCAGATCACCATCAGGAAGAAGATGAACTCCCAGTTCCTCTCATGAGCTTCTCTTACTCTGCCTTGTCCGCAGCAACTTGAAATCTCCAAAACCTTCTTCGATAATCAAGTTCCCGCGCTCACTTCTAGATTCATGTATTATATACGTCTAGTGGGCCCCATCCAGATTTTCTGGTTAGCCCAATGATTGCTCTGCATAGAGCCTTCTGAATCACGAGAGAAAACCAGATCGCAAGCGCTTTTGGCTTATGTGGCCTTTGACGTCACTTACGATTGGGGTCTCGTAAGTGGTTCAGATGGCGTCAACCCATTGAGTTCACGGGGTTGACGCAGCCTTGAAATCCCTCACATGGCTTTGAATGTAATGCTGGATGCGTTGACGCGTGGGGTCACTGCGTCGACCCACTGAACTGACCCAGAGCCAACTTCACCTCAGAGTGAACTGCTGCGTCGACGCTATCATGCTGTAGTGTTGACGCACTGGGTTATTCCAGTGACCCATAGCTCTGCCTTTTTAACTGCTGTGTCGACGCTGCTCTACTGTGGCGTTGACACAGTGAAGTAGATCTGTGAATACCTCTGCTTCTTAAGCTGATGAGTTGGCGCTACAATAGCGTGGAGTTGACGCACTGATATTATATCAGTGACTTATGTTTTTGCCTCTTCAACTGATGCGTGGACGCCTTGAACTCCAGCGTCGACCCTGTTCCTTTCTTGCAACAAAAAGAAATCAAGTGGAAGCGTTACTGAATCAAGATTTAATTCAACATTTTCAGTTGAATTCAACATTCGCATCTCATGGTTGTCATCATCAAAACCAGGGGCACAACATTATGGATTGATCATATGGACTTTTATTATTATCAAATCTAGGAAGTTGGCCCTCAAGACTTGTAGTGGAGTTGCTAGGCATTTGATCCACTTCCACTTCTCTGATGTTTTTAGTAAGCCAGCTCAATTGGGCCTCAAAGTTTTGCAGTTGTTCCTGGAAGGTTTGTTGTTGAGTCTGGAAGAGTCATTTCAATTGATCAAACATCTCCTTCTTATTCAAATATGTGTGTGGAGGAGATAGATAAGTGGGTTGAGAGTCAGACTGTGATGGATAGTAATTTGGAGGGCACTTAGTCTGAGAATGAGGTGGTGGAGAGTGTGTGGGTTGTCCTCCATAATGAGCTCGATCATAGGAATCATTTGGGTATGGAGCCCAATTTGAAAAATCTTGTTCTTGAGGACTTTGGGCTTGATCTTGATAAGACTCCCAAGACGAATCATGTTGATCACTCAAACCAGAATTAAAGTTGTGTGGACATGGGTCACAATAAGGTGCAGAGAGGCCTTAAGGCATTTGGGCTTGCCATGCTTTGTCCATTCAAGAGATAGTTGGTTGATCATCCCTGCTAGAGTAATAAGTATCTGAAGATGATTCATAAATGGGGCTGAGAAAACAGTTGATCATATTGGGCTTGCTCTAGGGTGAAAGGTAGATCATGGCCCCCTTGGAAGAAATGAGTGGTTGGAGCCTGATCTTGGGTAAATGATGGAAACTGGGCCATCATAGGTGACGGGATCTCATTTTGGGCCGGCCACGAGTATGGACTTTCATAATAGGTCGAGTTGTTTTGGGTGAGAAATGAGATTTGATTTGGGCAACCACCTATACAATGGGTCGGGCCAGCCCACATGTGATCATTGTCATGGCGACTAGGTGGTATGAAGGGGTCTTGATCTATGGCTAGAAATTGATCATATTTATGAGCCAATGGGTGAAACCTGTCTAATTTGTGTGCCCAATCCAAAGATGAAAATTATGCTCTCACCATTTTTTTCTCGTTTTTTGATTTTTTTGTACAAATAAATTATCAAACAAAGTCCAACTTAGATCTGTTGACACCCATTTTTTTACCTTCAGGTTGAGTCTTTTTCTTGCCTTCATTTATGATGTCCCAGGTTAACCGTCAATTATTGAGTCATTTTCTGATGGTTTTTGGGCCTATTTTATGGGCGTCTTTCTCCATGCTTGGACTTGCTCCCGTGTTTTTTTGAGTTTGGGCCTAATGGAACTTGGTTTGACTAGGTCTTTGGGCTGAGTATGCATATTTATCTCTTATTTACTTTCTTTCCAAACGACCACCTTAATAACGATCTAGCGATAGGCCGTTTCATGAAGGTGGCGGTCTATTGAACGACTGTGTTTTCTAACCTGCCTTGACCTATCTTCTTTCTGCGTCGACCTGTCTCTTTTCTGCGTCGACCTGTCTTTTCACACATCGACCTGTGTTTTTGTAAACGGACTCCCAATGGACCGTCCCATAAAAGTGGCGGTCTGTCAAGGACCGTTTCTACTTGGTGGGAATCCCAGTTTGACCTGGTCTTCGGATAAATGAGCATATTTATCTTATTTTTTTATTTTCTAATGGCTAGGAGATTAGTGGTCGGCCGATGGGTCGCTTAGCATCCTGGGCGGTCTATCGGTGGACTGTTTCTTACAACCGAGATTCCTGCGTTGACGGGCAGTTTCTCTCTCTATCCGTGGTCAAAATGGTTACTTGATCTATGGATTTCTCCGTAGATTCTCAGCGAAATTGGGCGTCGTTTGATCCTGTTGGCGGTTGGGAGTTTTATCTTCATTTTATTCAAACTAATCTAATTCTAATTCCCGCCCAAAAGCCCTCCATTCGAGCTAGGGTTTCAAGAGTCTATAAATAGAACCCTTGGTTCATGGCTGCGAGGGGGGGAGATTTAGAGTTCGCGTCGAAGTGCTGTCGCTTTCCAGAGCGAAGTCCAGTTAGGGAGAAAGGCTTTCTACATCCTCTAAGCATTAGGTCCAGGGAGTAGTTCATTTCGTTGCATTTTGGGTCATAGTTTAAGTCATTTTCCGGTCACATTTTTAGTCATTTCATCATCATTCTTCTTTGTTTTTCTTCACGTTTTTCACTGGTAGTCTAGCATATTTTCATCCTCCTATTGTTTTCCACACCCCATAAGGGTTAAAAATGCAAAACCCCCAGGTATTCCCCCTTTAATTATGTGTTCCATTCATCGTTCCGTTTATAGATGTTACACTTCCATTAACTAATTAGGTCATCTTCTGTTGTTATTTGTGTTGTCTTGCAGGTCAACAGGCGTCTTAGCACGAGGCCCATCCCTCCTGGCCGGCCGAATGGGGTGGAGGATCGAGTTCCCGGCTCGGCTTCTGGAAGCCTTTGTGATCTACCTTCAACCGTCTACCAGAGATAGCGGTCTCTCTCAGACCGTCTTTCCTCTGCTTGCAGCCGACCGAAGACCATCCAGGTCCTGCACCCGTGTCTTTTTCCTGTCTTCTGCTTCAGTGCTGGTAGCGGCCTATCATCCAACTATTTTCACTGTTCAACAGTCATCAGAGGACCGTCTTCACCCTGCACCAGCGCTGTCTTGTTTTGGCTAGTGTCCTCATCTCCTTTTTTCCAAGGTACGTAGTGCGCCTCTCTTCGCACTATTCATCTTGGTGGCGATCACGATCTGGTAGCTTACATGGGTGATTGGCTTCATTACATTATTTGTTTCCTCCCGTGTTACATTTGATGCCACATTAATTCTATCCATTCACTCACACACACCTTCACATCTTTCTTTAGATTTGGAAAAGATATCTACATCCTAATTTTTTTGGCGATCACGGTGGGACACCTTATGCCCATCGTGCTTCTAACATTGTTGGCCAGCTCTTCTGTGATTGTTTGAGTCAATTTTAGTCACCTCGGATTTGCTGTTTCGATTCCTGCCATTTTCTATCCTCTGGAGTGATTACGGTCCTCTATGGGCTGTTTCTAGTATTCAGCGGTCGGTCAATAGACCGCTTTGTTCTACCCCAGGTATGTCCGGCACCTTTAGCGCCTGTCGTTTGTTTTCATGTGTCTGTTACTTGTTGTTGTCCTGTTAGGGCCGTTTATTTCAGGTGACGGTCATTCCTCGGACCGCTTCTTCCACTCAGGTACGTGTTGGTCATTCCTGTTACTGTCAGTTTAGCTTCTGTCTTGTTTTTACTATTCCCTGGCATGTTTCGGTCTTCCCAAGATCGTTTGTCTCCCTGTGCGATCTCCCAACAGACCGTTATTTCATCACAGTGCACCCCGAGATTCATACTTGTGCACTATTGTTCATCATCTTGCTATTTATTTTGAGTGTTGTTTGTCTCCCCCTGGTTGTCATTCATGCTTATACTGTTGTTGCCATATTTGTATCATTATTTAATCATTGCTTGTTAGTTTTAGGCTAGAATTTGCTTTGGTTACTTTCGTCAAGAGATTTTCTTAAACTGGTAATTTCAGCTTCTAGGCACTTGATTTTATCATTCAATGAATTTTCTTGACTAGTCAGATTTTCTTTTTCTTGAGTGATTTATTTTCTTTCTTTACATGATCATACTTATCTAGCAATTCATTAAATGCTTCTTCCCAATCACTGCAAGAAAAGTTTTCAGAAGAGGAAGTTACCTCATCCTTATCATCTCCCTTAGCCATGAAACACAGCTTAACATCACTCTCTTCTTCAGAAGTGCTTCTTCTTCATCTTCATCTTTCTCCTCGTCACTCCACGTACTTATCATGGCCTTGGGCTTCTTATTCTTTCATTTCGGTTGGACTTTCTTCACATTCTCTGGACATTTAGATTTTATATGACCTTGTTTCCTGCATTGGTAACAGACAACCTTGTCAGATTTTCTAGAGTTTTCTGATTTGAATTTTGAACTCTTTCTTACCTCTGGTCTTCTGTTGTTTCTAAATTTATTTTCCTTCCTTAGAAACTTCCTGAATTTCCTGGTGAGCATTGCTATCTCACCTGAGTCATTATCTGAGGTAGATGAATGACTGTCATCTGAGCTCTCCTTGCTACTTGGTCCTGCCTTCAATGCAAGCGGCTTTTTCTTTTTCACATCCTCATCTGTCCTTTTGAGGTTCAGCTCATAAGCCATCAAAGATCCGATAAGCTCATCAGGGGTAGTGGTAGGAAGGTTCCTAGATTCCTCAACAACAGTGGCCTTGGTGTGCCAAATTGGAGTTAGGGATCTAAGAATTTTCTTGACCAGTTCGTAATTAGTGTATGCCTTTCCCAGACCTTTAAGACCATTCACTAATAGGGTTAGTCTAGCATACATTTCAGATATATTTTCCTCTGGCTTCATTCTAAAAGCTTCATATTCAGAAATTAACATATTGGTTTTTGTCGCTCTTACCTCTGACGTACCTTCATAGATGACTTGAAGTCTATCCCACATTTCCTTGGCACTGGCACATGAGGATACTCGTGAAAACTCCATAGGATGCAATGAGCATTGCATGATGTTCATAGCTTGCCAATTGACATTGGACTTCCGAATCTGCTCCTTCACCCACAGTTCTTCATCTCCTTCTAACTGATATGGTCCCTTGCTCATGACTCTCCAAATCTCATGGTCCTGAGCTCTCAGAAATATCTGCATCCAATTTTTCCAGTAAGCATAGTTAGTGCCATCAAAGAAGGGTGGCCTATTCACTACATACCCCTCAGGCATGAACCCCTTGTTTTCCATTCCACTAAATCTCTCTGGGTTGTGAGACCCTTGACAAGAGAGCCGAGCTCTGATATCACGTGTTGGATTAGGTGGAAGGTCAAACTAGAGGGGAGGGGTGAATAGGTTGACCCTTAAAAAAAAATTTTAATCCACGATCACACTAGCTATAGAAAGCAGAATGCTAATTAGAAGTTCAGTAAACAGACAGTATTAATATCGTGCCTAATCAAACATCTAACGATAAGTGAATTATGTGAGAAAGCAAACCACAAAAGGAACACAGATTTTTATGGTGGTTCGGTCTCTCTGTGGAGACCTACGTCCACCCCTCACTAAACCAGTGAGGATCCCTGCTGAGCTTTACAGCTTGGCTACACCGAGGAACTACTTCCTCACACACCGCTGAGCATTACAGCTTGGCTTAACCAGAGGAACTGATCCTCTAAACCGCTGACAAACAGCTTGCAGGCAACACGCCCAACTTCCCTTGATCCAAGCACAGTCTACTGGATCAATCCCCCCCCTCTACTCAAACTAGTACGAGGGAGAAACAATATAACATAGTTCAAATTGAAAAGACAATCAATAAACGAAATCACTCAGTAATGAAAGAATAATCTTAGATCTGTGGGGCAGCCGGATCTCAGGCTTGAATTCAAAAATCTGGGAGAAACAACTTCAACGATCAGCTAATCTTCTTGTTCTGAAATGTAGATGAACTTGCGATGGATCACTGCTCCTAGATCTCCTCAGGTCTTCAGCAGATCGCCATCAGGAAGAAGAGGAACTCCCAGTTCCTCTCATGAGCTTCTCTTGCTCTGCCTTGCCCGCAGCAACTTCGAAATCTCCAAAACCTTCTTTGATAATCAAGTTCCCGTGCTCACTTCCAGATTCATGTATTATATACGTCTAGTGGGCCCCATCCAAATTTTATGGTTAGCCCAATGATTGCTCTGCATAGAGCCTTCTGAATCGCGAGAGAAAACCAGATCGCAAGCGCTTTTGACTTATGTGGCCTTTGACGTCACTTACGATTGGGGTCCACCTAACTAATCTCGTAAGTGGTTCAAATGGCGTCAACCCATTGAGTTCACGGGGTTGACGCAGCCTTGAAATCCCTCACATGGCTTTGAATGTAATGCTGGATGCGTTGATGCATGGGGGCACTGCGTCGACCCACTGAACTGACCCAGAGCCAACTTCACCTCAGAGTGAACTGCTGCGTCGACGCTATCATGCTGTATCATTGACGCACTGGGTTATTCCAGTGACCCATAGCTCTACCTTTTTAACTGCTGCGTCGACGCTGCTCTACTGTGGCGTTGACGCAGTGAAGTAGATCTGTGAATACCTTTGCTTCTTAAGCTGATGAGTTGGCGCTGCAATAGCGTGGAGTTGACGCACTGATATTATATCAGTGACTTATGTTTTTGCCTCTTCAACTGATGCGTGGACGCCTTGAACTCCCAGCGTCGACCCTATTCCTTTCTTGCAACAAAAAGGAATCATGTGGAAGCGTTACTGAATCAAGATTTAATTCAACATTTTCAGTTGAATTCAACATTCGCATCTCATGGTTGTCATCATCAAAACCAGGGGCACAACATTATGGATTGAGCATATGGACTTTTATTATTATCAAATCTAGGAAGTTGGCCCTCAAGACTTGTAGTGGAGTTGCTAGGCATTTGATCCACTTCCGCTTCTATGATGTTTTTAGTAAGCCAGCTCAATTGGGCCTCAAAGTTTTGTAGTTGTTCCTGGAAGGTTTGTTGTTGAGTCTGGAAGAGTCGTTTCAATTGATCAAACATCCCCTCCTTATTCAAATATGTGTGTGGAGGAGATAGATAAGTGGGTTGAGAGTCAGACTGTGATGGATAGTAATTTGGAGGGCACTTAGTCTGAGAATGATGTGGTGGAGAGTGTGTGGGTTGTCCTCCATAATGAGCTCGATCATAGGAATCATTTGGGTATGGAGCCCAATTTGAAAAATCTTGTTCTTGAGGACTTTGGGCTTGATCTTGATAAAACTCCCAAGAAGAATCATGTTGATCACTCAAACCAGAATTAAAGTTGTGTGGACATGGGTCACAATAAGGTGCAGAGAGGTCTTAAGGCATTTGGGCTTGCCATGCTTTGTCCATCCAAGAGATAGTTGGTTGATCATCCCTGCTAGAGTAATAAGTATCTGAAGATGATTCATAAATGTGGCTGAGAAAATAGTTGATCATATTGGGCTTGCTCTGGGGTGAAAGGTAGATCATGGCCCCCTTGGAAGAAATGAGTGGTTGGAGCCTGATCTTGGGTAAATGATGGAAACTGGGCCATCATAGGTGACGGGATCTCATTTTGGGCCGGCCACGAGTATGGACTTTCATAATAGGTCGAGTTGTTTTGGGTGTGAAATGAGATTTGGTTTGGGCAACCACCTATACAATGGGTCGGGCCAGCCCACATGTGATCATTGTCATGGCGACTAGGTGGTATGAAGGGGTCTTGATCTATGGCTAGAAATTGATCATATTTATGAGCCAATGGGTCAAACCTGTCTAATTTGTGTGCCCAATCCAAAGATGAAAATTATGCTCTCACCATTTTTTTCTCATTTTTTGATTTTTTTATACAAACAAATTATCAAACAAAGTCCAACTTAGATCTGTTGACACCCATTTTTTTACCTTCAGGTTGAGTCTTTTTCTTGCCTTCATTTATGATGTCCCAGGTTAACCGTCAATTATTGAGTCATTTTCTGATGGTTTTTGGGCCTATTTTATGGGCGTCTTTCTCCCTGCTTGGACTTGCTCCCGTGTTTTTTCGAGTTTGGGCCTAATGGAACTTGGTTTGACTAGGTCTTTGGGCTGAGTATGCATATTTATCTCTTATTTACTTTCTTTCCAAACGACCACCTTAATAACGATCTAGCGATAGGCCGTTTCATGAAGGTGGCGGTCTATTGAACGACTATTTTTTCTGACCTGCCTTGACCTGTCTTCTTTCTGCGTCGACCTGTCTCTTTTCTACGTCGACCTGTCTTTTCACACATCGACCTATGTTTTTGTAAACGGACTCCCGATGGACCGTCCCATAAAAGTGGCGGTCTGTCAAGGACCGTTTCTACTTGGTGGGAATCCCAGTTTGACCTAGTCTTCGGATAAATGAGCATATTTATCTTGTTTTTTTATTTTCTAATGGCCAGGAGATTAGCGGTCGGCCGATGGGTCGCTTATCATCCTGGGCGGTCTATCGGTGGACTGTTTCTTACAACCGAGATTCCTGCGTTGACGGGCAGTTTCTCTCTCTATCCGTGGTCAAAATGGTTACTTGATCTATGGATTTCTCCGTAGATTCTCAGTGAAATTGGGCGTCGTTTGATCCTGCTAGCGGTTGGGAGTTTTATCTTCATTTTATTCAAAATAATCTAATTTTAATTCCCGCCCAAAAGCCCTCCATTCGAGCTAGGGTTTCAAGAGTCTATAAATAGAACCCTTGGTTCATGGCTGCGAGGGGGGGAGATTTAGAGTTCGCGTCGAAGTGCTGTCGCTTTCCAGAGCGAAGTCCATTTAGGGAGAAAGGCTTTCTACATCCTCTAAGCCTTTGGTCCAAGGAGTAGTTCATTTCGTTGCATTTTGGGTCATAGTTTAAGTCATTTTCTGGTCACATTTTTAGTCATTTCATCATCATTCTTCTTTGTTTTTCTTCACGTTTTTCATTGGTAGTCTAGCATATTTTCATCCTCCTATTGTTTTCCACACCCCATAAGGGTTAAAAACCCAAAACCCCCAGGTATTTCCCCCTTTAATTATGTGTTCCATTCATCGTCCCGTTTATAGATGTTACACTTCTATTAACTAATTAGGTCATCTTCTGTTGTTATTTGTGTTGTCTTGCAGGTCAGTAGGCGTCTAAGCACGAGGCCCATCCCTCCTGGCCGGCCGAAAGGGGTGGAGGATCGAGTTCCCGGCTTGGGTTCTGGAAGCCTTTATGATCTACCTTCAACCATCTACCAGAGATAGCGGTCTCTCTCAGACCGTCTTTCCTCTGCTTGCGGCCGACCGAAGACCGTCCAGGTCCTACACCCGTGTCTTCTTCCTGTGTTCTGCTTGAGTGCTGGTAGCGGCCTATCGTCCAACTAATTTCACTGTTCAACGGTCATTAGAGGACCGTCTTCACCCTGCACCAGCGATGTCTTGTTTTGGCTAGTGTCCTCATCTCCTTTTTTCCAAGGTACGTAGTGCGCCTCTCTTCGCACTATTCATCTTGGTGGCGATCATGATCTGGTAGCTTACATGGGTGATTGGCTTCATTACATTATTTGTTTCCTCCCGTGTTACATTTGATGCCACATTAATTCTATCCATTCACTCACACACACCCTCACATCTTTTTTTAGATTTGGAAAAGATATCTACATCCTAATTTTTTTGGCGATCATGGTGGGACACCTTATGCCCATCGTGCTTATAACATTGTTGGCCAGCTCTTCTGTGATTGTTTGAGTCAATTTTAGTCACCTCGGATTTGCTGTTTCGATTCCTGCCATTTTCTATCCTCTGGATTGATTACGGTCCTCTATGGGCTGTTTCTAGTATTCAGCGGTCGGTCGATAGACCGCTTTGTTCTGCCTCAGGTATGTCCGGCCCCTTTAGCGCCTGTCGTTTGTTTTCGTGTGTCTGTTACTTGTTGCGGTCCTGTCAGGGCCGTTTATTTCAGGTGACGGTCATTCCTCAGACCGCTTCATCCACTCAGGTACGTGTTGGTCATTCCTGTTACTGTCAGTTTAGCTTCTGTGTCTGGTTTTTTCTATTCACTGGCATGTTGCGGTCTTCCCAAGATCGTTTGTCTCTCTGTGCGATCTCCCAACAGACCGTTATTTCATCACAGTGCACCCCGAGATTCATACTTGTGCTCTATTGTTCATCATCTTGCTATTTATTTTGAGTGCTGTTTGTCTCCCCCTGGTTGTCATTCATGCTTATACTGTTGTTGCCATATTTGTATCATTATTTAAATGCTTGTTAGTTTTAGGCTAGAATTTGCATGCACTCCGGTGCACATAGGGTCATACACTTTTATCATTGTCTTTCGGCTTTGCCCCTCTTAGTTAGAAACTTCTTGTTTCCAGGTTGCTAACAGGGTTTTTCCCACTCCTCTTGTAACTACAATTTATATCAATAAAATTTCTCGGTCTTGGGTTTCTGCCTGGGGGAGTGAGAACATCATCCGCTGCTGGGGGAGGATGCACTCGACCGGCTGCAACTCCTAAAGCCCTTGTTTTTGATTAAAAAAAAAAGTTGCATACCTACCAAGGTAGGAGATCCTCTAGCCTCCATATTCCTTGGAGTGGACTAGGTGATCCTATCCGAGACCTCTGTAAGCCCTTGTGAGCCGTGGATTCTCACACAGACGCTAGGCAGATTGTACCTTTGCCACCCCATGTTTAGATTACATCCATGAGAGAGAGTGTACACATAGAGTCAACCAATTCCCCAAGTTCACCCCTATTTAGGAATCCTATTTTGGAGAGAACTTTGATCTAATTCATATCATTAAGGTTCCAAAAGGGGAAACAAATTAAAATTTTCCGTGCACCATTGTAACTTGATTGACTCTGATTGCCTCTTATCTCCTCGCTTGTTCGTGTATCTTGTTAGTCATCACATTGTGCTTATTGTTTGTTATTGTCATCTTTGTGTTAGGTACCACGTTGCATGTGGAGTTGTTTTCCGTTTATAGGGTCTTCTCCTAGGGGTAGTCCTTCCATCATTTCTTACCTCAATCCACTGGTTGATTCTGCCATGTCATCTTACGACTTCTCTCAGTCCCGTGAGGACTCCCTTCCTCAGGGCCTCTTAGAGGACCCACCTAGGGTCATTGTTTAGGGGTCCGCCCCTCCACTGTCTGCTGCCATCGAGGGTGGTCAACCCTCCCTTTCAAACCCTCCTACTCAAGGTTCCGCCGGTCAGATCCTTTAGATGATGGCCCACCTGGATCCAGCCCAACTCCAGGTCATTTATCAGACTTTGCAGGGGTCGAGTGCCCCACCTCCTTCCATTCCGCAGGGTCTTGTTGCTACCTCAGCCTCCCAGTCCATGGTTAATGGGCTCAGGGCTTCTTTTGCTGCTCCAATTGATCTAACCCCGGTCCAACCCAAGGTTCTTCATTTTTCAAATCTGGAGGCGGGCCAGTCCTCTCACTCGGCCCATCAGTTTCTGGATAAAGGGAAGGCTGGGCTCCTTCCATCTTCTAAGGTTGACCCTTATGGGTCCATTCTACCAGTGCCGTAGGCCCTTGTGGGCCCAGTTGATCTTCTACGCCCTCAGGCTGAAGCAGCCCTCGTGACTTACTTGGGTATGGGTTCTTCCTTGGCCCAATATCCTTCTTATGGGCTTCCCTCTTCACACACTTATCCTTCGGCCCCTCACATCAGGTCTACTCCTTCTATCTTGCCTCCACCGTCCCGAGAGCGGGAACTCCTTGACAAGTGGGCTGCCATGCAGTAACAGATTGACCTCCTTCAGAAGCGGGTCGGCCCACAGTCCTTGGCTGACGTCCCAGTTCTTAGCTTTCACAATATTTACTTCCCTCCTCAGTCAGAGCTCCCCACGTACCGAAAGTATGATGGGAATGGTAACCCGTACATCCATCTGGGGGACTTTCTATATGAGTCGGCGCAGTTCCAGTACGATGATCGCCTCATGGCGTATTTGTTCTGCCACTCGTTGGACGGGGTCACCCTAGAATGGTTTTATGCCTTACCCTTGGAGGATGTAGAGAGCTTTAAGGTTGTGAAGGAAAAATACATTCAGAGATTTCAGGACCGGGTTGGCCCAGAATATTCATTCACTGATCTGGTGGCGGAGAAGATGAAGGCTGATGAAGATTTTTCCATGTACGCTGATAGATGGAGGCAAATAGCTGCCCGTGTGCCCGGCCATATTCTGGAGGAGGAGAAGGTCAAGCTCCTCATTTCTAATGCCACCCTACCTTCAGAAACATTTTGGCCATGAACGACATTGCTAGCATGCACCAGCTGTACAGTAGGTCCAGGTTCATCCAGACCCAATTTAGGGATTCCTCTATTCACACCCTCTTTGAACCCCAGAAGCCCAAGTACACCAAAAAGCCCCAGGGGCCAGTCACCGAGGGGGTCCAAACCAACGAGCAAGTGCAAGCCGTCAATTTCCAACCGTCCAACCAGTCCGCTCCACCCTGTTTCTAGCAACCTCCTCGCAAGCCTCAGTTCACCGCTCCACAGAACACCCAACCATCCTTCCCTGCTCTCTAGTAGCCGCAACAGCCACCCCAGTACCATAACGTCCCTCCACCTAACGGCTATGCACCCGGCGTCTGGGTCCTAAAAGAGCCTAGTACCCCCTTTTGCCTAAAACCCTTTCAGATATCCTCACCGCCTTCATGTCTGCTAGGGCTGTATAACTTCCTCCAAAATGGCCGAATTGGAACCCAACCATTGACCAGTGTAAATACATTATTTTCCACCGGCAGCCCGGGCACACAATTGAGAGATGCTTCCAGTTAAGAGATCTTTTTACGACCTGCATGAATGGCAGTGCATCGACTGGGCTGAGATGCACAAAGTTATCATGGATATCAAAGAAAGAAGAAGATAGCATCCACAACAGCAACCGCAGCTAGCACCACAGCAGTAGCAACAGCCTATGCATAAATTGGGGATTCATAAGAATCTGATGCCCAACCATCCACACCACAACCTCAGCCGCCGGCACCGGCTCAGGTCAATATTGTTCACCGCCCGGCTCCCAACGCTAGGTGGTCTTATCATGACGATTCGTCGGCTCAGCTCATGGCCCTCCACCATACATATCACCAGTTCCCTTCGCCCTCGACCCCCATTATCCTTCAACCCACCACCACGACCTCCGCCGCACCCACCATTCCTCTAAAACCCCTCATTCTACCCACCGCATCACCCAACATTTCACCCATCTCCGTGCCGTCACCCATTACACCCTCCTTTACTACCCCTTCCATTAACCCTTCACCCGTCATTCTCCCGACGGCGCCCGTTAAGCCTGCCTTTCCCATTATCACTCCCATTTTGCCCGCAACCTCTACTTCTACCACCCTTGTCCACCCTATTGGGCCCATTAAATCATCGACCATGAGTTTATCCGATGCCATGTCGGCACATAACCTTGCCCTCCGGAGCGGGCGCCTATTTCATCAGAACTACCCCACCACCGGTGCACCTGCGCCTAATCCCCAGTTCCCACAACATGCTGCTGATCAGGAAGAAGTGGACCCTCTGCCCGGCAGGCAGTATGATTTGATACATCACTTGGACAGGATGTCGGCCAAGATTTCGATGCTTGAACTGATTAAGAGGTCCAAGTTACACCAAGATGCTCTAAGGGATTTCTTATAGAAGGTCCTGGTAAACGAGAATATGGCAGTAGACAGTCTACCGTTGGCTTTGGCCACGATCACTAAGGGGCCGGCCATCTCCTTTTCTGAGTCTGAATTGGCACCTCCTGAGGCATGCCAGATGCTGCTCTGCATTTCCATCACCCTAAATATGGTGGCTATCGACGCGACTTTGGTAGACACAGGAGCCTCTATAAATGTTTGCCCCCTTAGCACCTTGCGTGCATGTAACATTTCTGAAGATATGTTAAGGCCCACCCCGACTACCATTGCAGCTTACGACAACTCAAGGAGGGCATGCCATGGGATGATCACTATCCAAGCTGAGCTCGGGCAGCTGACAATGCCCGTAGAATTTTATGTGCTGGACATTGACCCAATGTTCAAAGCTATCCTGGGTCATCCGTGGATTGACAACCTTCATGCAGTGCCGTCTACCGCCCACCAGTGCCTTAAGTTCCCATTTCAAGGGTGGGTGGTAAAAGTTAAAAGCATCTCCACAGTCCAGACAGTCGAGGCCATTTCAAATAAAATATTGCCAACCCTCTGGCCGAGCAATAAGCTGGTCATATTTGTAATGGACCTTGACTTTCCATGGGCTTATGCGCCGCGCAAGCCGATCGTTGCGCCGATCAACATCAAGATGAAGCCCAAGATGAGAGACCCTAAATGGTGGAATATGATATTAAAATTAGGCTATAAGCCAGGTATGGTTCTCGGTGCTCAGCTACAGGGGCACACTAAGCCCATCCCGAGGGGCAGAAAAATGAACATAAGGTGCCTCAGATACCGGGAGTCCTCACTATCAGTTCTGGGAGACTCAGGGCCATTGACCTGGGACTACCGCCAACATTTTGTAAAGGGGTCACTATAGCCTAGCACTTTGAAGACACCGCACCATCCTGATGAGAAGAAAGATGCTGCCTGCACTATTTCTGGACCGCCACCGCCACCGAAGGGGCCGGTTGATGATATGAAGGATTTTTCTGAAGATTTTGAAAAGTAGTTTCGTGAAGAGAGTTGTTCAGTAAAGCCAGATATGCAGGTTGTGGAATACTTGCCTGGGAAGCCAGCCCAGAGTCCGCGGGAAGAGGGGAGCTCCCTAGTTGCCTTTTCTTGGTCTCTTTCCTGCTTTATTTCCCTTTTCCAAAAGTTGGAGTTTATACCCCGCTCACCTCCAATCATGATTGATCCATTGCTGGTGGAAATGCCAATGAAGTTTCTAATTATCACCTATCCATGTGGGCATTGCCCACCAGTCGATCTTTCAAGCATGTGGTTCTCCTCCTCCGAACCCTTCTTCGATGTCCTTTTTCCATCCCTCTATCCTCTTACGCTTCCTCCTACTCCTCCCCCCTCTGATCCATCTTGTTGCTTGGTCTCCACCAATCTCCAAAAAAAAATGCCATTTTTAGAAGGGAGATTTCAGTTGAGAACAATGCCATTTTTGATTTGTCCTCCTCTCAGGGGCATGAGGCCCCTGATCCTCTTCCATTTGGTCTGCTTGATTCTGTCCCTCCTAGGTTAGATGTATGGTCTATCGAGTCTCCTAGGATATTAGAGTCAGTTGAAGTAGGTTCTTGTTCTGAGATTTCTAGTCCTTCCACGTTGGCAGCACACCCGATGACACGTCACCCCAAATCTATCCCTGATAGGTTCCTCTAGGATCTCACCCAACGCTGTCATGCCCTCTTTAAGTGTCCGGAGTTTGTTGAAACAGCCATCGTCCTCGAGGATGATGAGGAGCAAGAAGGGGTGTGGAGCGACGACGGACTAGGTGTTTATGAGATCGTGGATGAGAAAGACCCGGTCGATTTTGAGGATAGCGGCGTAGATGACATTTCTGACTTATACGCACAAGGATTGAAGAGGTTCGATGAACCGTCGTCGGTAGTGGATGAGTCTATGAAAGAAATAAATCTTGGAACTAAAGAGGACCCCGGGATCATTCTCATTTCTGCTAATCTTCCTCCTCAAGTTGAAGAAGAACTGATCATGTTTTTGAGGGAGTATAGCGATTCCTTTGCCTAGTCCTATGAGGACATGCCCGGTCTTGACCCCTCTTTGGTGGAGCATCGATTAGTGCTTAAGCCAGGGGCAATGCCCGTAAAATAAAAGCTAAGAAGATTTCACCCCCACATGGCCTTGAAGATGAAGGAAGAGGTTGATAAATTACATAAGGCCAAGTTTATTCGAGTGGTTCTATATCCTCAGTGGGTGGCAAACGTAGTCTCTGTTATGAAGAAAGATGGAAAAGTGCGAATTTGCATTGATTTCAGGGATCTAAACAAGGCATGCCCTAAAGATGATTTCTCGCTGCCTCACATTGATGTATTGGTGGATAATACCGCCGAGTATGAAGCACTCTCATTCATGGATGGTTAATCGGGATATAACCAAATCCATCTAGCTCCGGAAGACCAAGAGAAAACCTCATTCACCATGCCCTGGGGCACTTATTGTTACGTGGTCATGCCAATCGGTTTGAAGAATGTAGGTGCCACTTATCAAAGGGCGATGATGGCAATCTTCCACGATATGATGCATGTGTATATGGAAGCTTACGTGGATGATATTCTGGTGAAATCGAGGTCGAAAGAAGAGCACCCTGCTATTTTGGCCAAGGTACTACATAGAGCTCGGGAGTACAAATTGAAAATGAACCCGAAGACATGTGTATTCGGAGTGTCCTCAGGGAAGTTACTAGGATTCATAGTTAGCAAAAGGGGGATTTAGATCGATCCTAACAAGGCAAAAGCTATCATGGATATGCCCCCGCCAAAGAACATTATTAAACTTTGAGGTTTGATCGGTCGTTTGCAGTTCATTCGAAGATTTTGGTGCGGACACCCAAGCAGTTACGCCGAGCCACCGGTACCGCACACGGAGCACAACTCGAGCCACTTTAGCGTCCATCTGGCTCGGAGACAGCATGGAGACTCCCCCTTGAGTCCCGACATTTATCATATTTGTTTAGACTTTACTTGTGTGTAATGTGTGTTTGTTTCCTTTTATTCGGTTTGTAATTTTGATTGTAAGAGAGGTTTATTTGCAAAAGGGCACCCCCGGGTCCCACGGGCCCCCCCAGACCCCTCCCATTGATCCACCTCAGCCTAGGGCCCCATGTGGGGTCAGTCAACATTTCAAATGGAGGCATCTAGAAGAGTTGAATGGTAAATGACACATGGGAGACAATTGGACTTCAAAGTCCAAGGTAGGCCACCTACCATGTCAACCATGTCCCCTTGGTCAATACGGCGCCCCCCCCCCTTGAATTTTTTATTTATTTTTTTGTGTGTTGGTCACATCTAATCCTAGGCATCCATTCCCCATCCCTAGATCCAATGGTGGATATGGGATTTGATATGTAACCTATAAAACTTGTATTTTTTCCATTTGGAAGAATTAATGCCATTTGAAATCAGAAATTTTCTTGGAGCAAGCCCTTGGGCACACCCCTCCTCTCTCCTCCCTCTCCCCCTTGCAGCTGTGACGGTTGCCATTCTGAGGTGTGACGCCTCCCTTATCGTTCCGGTGATCGCCGCCACCGCCACGAGCCGCCATCGCACCGCCATCGTGTTCGTCGGAGTTCTGTCATCCACCCGTAGCAGCCTCTTCCACGAATTCCTGCTATCAGCCATGACATCCTTTTGAGCTGAAATTTTGAGGGAGTGTTCCAGAGGTCCCCTCTAGCTCTCACAAAAATTGGTTTGGTCTGCAGATCACGAAATATAATTTTCCATTTTTGTTTCTCATTTCATTCCAGATCTGGTTGCTTTTTGTCCAGATCCACTTCCTTCCTGAGTTTTCAATCTTCGGAACTCATTTTGATTTTTGCAGGAGCTCCCAAATTTACTGGGAGTTCTGTCCACCTTCCTCTCCATCCCCAAATTTTCTTGGATATTCATCAGATCATGTCATATTTTCTAAAATTCATTTTCAGATCTATCTACAGTGCTGTCAGCCAGTTTCTAGATCCAACCACCTGTCAGTGTAAAATTCATAACAAATCACAGCCTCCACCAGCCCTTCCACAAAAATTATTTCCGTTTTCTTTGTTCAATTTTTCACAACTTTCATGAAGAGGTCAAAGCTTGAATCGAATGTCCTCTCTACGTTCAACGGTAACTCTCAGGAAAACTCCCTACTGTTCTGAGAGTTCAGGTACTGTACAACAGGAACTTCAAAATTCAACAAAGTCTATATCCGCATAGATCCAGTTCCTCTCTTTGGGCCTAGATTGAAGGATTTCAAGAGAGCTTTCCAACGATAGCTCCTGTGCCCCGATCCGACATCGGGATTGGTCGCAGCGGCCGATCTCGCAGGAGCGCGCGCCTTAAAACAGAACCGGAAATCCGTGGACATCAACTTCAAGAGTTGGAGATCGGAGCCGATCGGCCACCGATCGGTGTTTCCGGCCGACCTCCTTCCAGGGAGGCGCATCCCCAGGGGTCCCCATCATAGCGGGCCCCACCCCAGCAGGGCGTCAACCCGATTCGCGTGATTCCCGGGCCCCACATGTGACCTATTACCTCCCTGCGTGGAGTGGGTCAAATATTTGTATCGCTGTGAAATTGTTTAACCGGGAGTCCGTAAATCGGCTGGGGTTGTCTTCGCCACGCCGGGTGCGTGGAGGTAACGGTCTAAACTTCTCGGCGTTACTTTGCTTAGCTAGTATATGGTCTTATGCCGCTGCGAGAGTGTAGGTTCCTAGCCCGAGTGTTCATGTCACCGCTGTGAGTGTGAGAGTGGCCCGTCCCGCGAATCGATCCGAGTCTGGAAGTTGAGTCAGACTACCTTGAACTCTGCCTGTTCCTTAACCGCGCACGATCCACGCTTTCCCTCGCTTGGGATGACGAGTGAGTTTGCACTTCTGTTAGCGACGTGTAGCCCATAGGAGCTCTTAGTGTCGAGCTGAGGTCGCTCTAGTAGTCGTGTCATTGCTGGTCGAGTCATGTCCGTCTCATATAGCGTCGTCTCCTCAGTCCATCCCGCATCAGATTTATATCCCAGCATTCTTAAAGGTGTCGCCCATTTTATGAACTGCTTAAGGCGGGGGCAAAATTCGAGTGGAATGAAGAATGTTAGAAGACTTATGAGGATCTGAAGGTTTATCTATCTAATCCCCCGGTTTTGTAACCTCCCGTCCTCGAGAAACCCCTAATTCTATACATTTATGTCATTGAGGACTCCCTGGGAGCTATCCTGGCGTAAGTAGATGACGATGGGAGAGAAAGTGCAGCTTATTACCTCTCTAGGTTGTTCAATCCGGTAGAGGCTAAATACACTGCAATGGAGAAGACCTGTGCGGCATTAGTATGGGTAGCTCAGAAACTGAAACATTATTTCCTTGCCCATGAGGTCAAGTTGATCTCTAGAATGGACCCAGTTCATTATCTCCTAGAAAAACCTATCCTTTCTAGCAGATTGGCTCACTGGCAGAGCTTTCATTCCCAAGTTGATATCGCCTTCATCATCTAGAAGGTAGTAAAGGGCTACGCCATCGCTGAACATCTTGCCCATTTGCCTGTTCCTTACATGGATTCCATCCAGGATGAGTTTCCTGATGAACACCTGGTCGTGGTCACTTATCACCGTTTCTGGTCCTTGCACTTTGATGGCGCACTTAATTCTCAGGGCCGAGGGATCGGCGCTGTCCTCCTCACTCCGGAAGGAGTGACCATTCCTTTTGCTTATCAGATCACTTTTCATGCTACCAACAATATAGCCAAGTATGAGGCTCTCCTCGCTGGATTGAAGCACGCCTATCTTTTAGGCGTGCGATATTTGAACATCATAGGAGATTCTCAGCTGGTGCTGCACCAAGTCCTTTCTACCTACCGCACCCGTGACCCAAAGCTCAAACCCTATCAAGATATGGTCACTCTCTTGGCTAGGCAGTTCTGCAAGTTGATTTATATTCATACTCCTCGATCTCAAAACATTCTTGCTAATGCACTTGCGTCGCTCGCTTCTTCCCTGTCCTTTCCTCTCAGTAAGTCTACCGAGACCATTATGGAACATAATTAGAGTCTATTGCCCTTTTGGTTAGATCTAGGGCCTTTTTATTTTCATCAAATTTCTATCTGTCTGAAGATTTCCATTGGGATTTGTCCTATGGAACTTCATATGGACTAAGAGCTATAAGAATCCAAAGATCTGAATCCACATGCATCACATAGTCTCTAAAGGAGCCATACCATCCATAAAAATTCAAACCAGTGTATACTGGAATTTCAGCGATGAATTCACTACAAATCAGATCAGGAGCAATGCTAAGAGTCGGATCAAACCAGATCGCACCTAGACCAAATCAAGGAACGGATCTGCAGGTCGTTGGACCCTCTGTGCAGAAAACCAGCTCTGATACCAATTGTTGGGTGCAGAAATCGGAAGAAACGTAGATCTAGAGGGGGGATGGATCTTCTTAAAACATTTCACCCAATTTAAAAATGAATAGAATTATGATGGCTTATTCAGTGGACACTTTCTCAAACACTAGAGGTGCACGCCTAATTAACTTATTGAAGACATACAGATGGAAGCTATCTAGGCAATTAGGAATAAACAATCTCACATGAGAAAGCATTCAACCACACTGCACAAGATATTTTAGGTGGTTCGGTCAGTTGACCTACATCCACCCCATACTCCAACCAGAGTATGGCTTCATGCTAACTCACAGCTTGAAAGACCGTTGGGCCTCACAGCTTGCCTACAACTGTTGAGCAACACAGCTTGCTGTCCAAAGGAACCAATCCTCTGCAACGTTGACAAACAGCTTGACCCGCTGGGCTTTACAGCATAGCCGACCAGAGGAAAACTTCCTCTGCAACTGCTGATGAACAGCTTGAACGAGTGTCAAAGAAAAAGGAACAAAAAGAACAAAACACAGCAATAGAGGGCTGTCAATAAATCCAAACTAAAATGCTCACGCAGGAGCCAAGTGTCTCGGATCTGATCCAGAGAACACTACAGAAAACCTGATCTTCAATGTTCTACACTTGCTTCCCTTCAAGCTATCTCTCTCTCTCTCTCTCTATCTCTTCTCTTTTCAGGTGCTCGATCTCCTGTTTCTCTCTGATTCTTCTTCTGTATATATTGTTCTCTCTTCTTCTTCTTTCTTTCCTTTTTCATGAGTATCAGATGAAGGGCATGTGCTTTCCACGATTCCCGCCCAAATGCCTTGGCCCACGTGGCAGCATCCTAGCTTAATGCTTTCCACGTGTCTTGATCCTGGCACCTCCTCCACTCTTGGATCACGTGCCACTTTAGAAGTTATGATCACTTGGCCTCAGTTCTCCTGAGAGAAAATCTCTATCAGGAGAACAATAGTCATTAGGTCAAACATCTTATAGGCAGAGTTATGCATGCACGGACTCGTATATTAATAAGTCAACATGCACTGACTTGATACATACATTGGGCAAGTCACACACATACAGACCATCGGTGTACATAATGAGGTATGCACAAATTGCGTGTGGGTGCATCCTGCAAGAGTGCACTAACTTCAGTAATGAAATGCACCGATGTTGGAATGCAGGCCAAGCAAAAGCTTGCACCGATCTTCTATGTACGCCGACCTAGATATGCCTTAGGCCAAAGATTGCATCGACTATTGAATGCACTGACTTTGGTGAATACGTAAACAGAAACTGCACCGAGGATGGATATGTAAGACACGCAATGCACCGACTTGAGCTCACAGCAAAAGCTGCACCGACTCAAGCTAACACCAAATATGCACTGACACTAACGAAGCTAATACCAACTCTGTGCCAACCTTCTATGAACTAAGTATGCACGGACCAACCATTGCACCGACCGGAGCTATGGGGAATAGCACGTACTTTGTATATACAAGGCGAAAGCTGCACTAACTCTGTAAGCAGAATGGAAGATATGCACTGACCAGATGTTTGACAAAATGCCATACACATAGAACTGACATGAACAGATCTGCACGGACCTCAGTTAGCGTGTGCGAAGACTTGCACAGACCTCGGCTATATGCAATGCATGTTATGCACGGACTCTCATATGAAGGACATAGAACATGCACCGACTATGGAAACATTGCACCGACCCTGAATATGCAAAGAACTAAGATGTATGTAGTCGTTATTTGCCAAGTAACGTGGCATGCACAGACCTGACTATGCACTGACTTCTTCAACCTATGCATGGAATGTATGCAACAAACGCAAGGTAGACAGACCTTCTATGCTGAATAACTTAACAGTACACAGACATACATTTTATATGAAATAATCAAATGCAAACAAACTTATGCAATCTAGTTATCACATGAATCATAGATTGTCATCATTAAAACTAGGGTTCTAACATGTCCTTGAAAGAAAATTCCAAGTGAGTAACATGGTTTTGAAATGTAAATTTATTAGATCGGGTGGTCCTAGGTCTAAGCTGGAACCCAACTGGAAGGGTTTGTTCGTTGTTAAGGAAGTTTATCCTGGGAACGCATATCGTTTAATTAACGCCAAGGGTGAGTAATTGTCGCATGCGTGGAATGGACTTTATCCTAAGCAATTTTATCCCTAAAAAATCTGGCTAATGATAACTGGGTGGCGAGACATCTTTCCCTTAATCACTAAAGAAGATTCTTTAGCACAGCAACCACACACTACATGACACCCTTGGTCAGGGTCTTCCTTTGCAAAACATCATTTCTCCTTTGGCCATGATCAGGGGGGATGAAGGTCCTTGCTTTTCTTTTTTTCGACCGTACATAGGGGCAAGAGACAGATGGATGAAACAATCGACCTAGGCAATCCCCGATACGAGAGCAGTCTCAAATAGGGGCAGTCTTCAAAAAAAGAAAGAAGAGGAGAAAAATAAGAGAGAGAAAAAAACAAATAAAAAGAAAAAGAAAAAGAAAAAGAAAAAAATGAGAGAGAAAGAAAACACCATGAAAAATGCCCATGATCCTAGTAACGGGGCCTGCTTCTCCTAAGGCAAGAGTCAAGGTTCACATAAAAACGGTGAAAGGTTGTGCAGCATCATGTGTGTATCTGAACCTATGAAAGTCATAAAAGCGGAGACACAAAGTATCAGCGCAACAGACCTACTCTCTGAGGGGCAGCGCCCTGGAAAGAAGTCAAGTCCTGATATCTCCCATCCCAATAAAAGGCTTGTTCCCATTTTATTTTTCATTCTCTCCCGAGAGGGAGACTAGATCCAACCCTGGGTTGGCGCTAGAAGAGGCATCGTCGTGCAAGCTGGACCCCTCGCCAACGGATTGTCATCTTGAGTGCACACTGTGTTTTAAAAGATTCCTAATGACATAGGTTAAGATTCTCCTCGCCTGGTGTTAGTTAGCCTAAAAAAAATAAAAATAAATAAATAAAAGGAAAGGAAAAGAATCAAATATTTTCAAAACTAAAAAAATCAGATATTTTCAAAAAAAATCAAAAATTGTCAAAACTGAAAAAAAATCAAATATTGTCAAAATTGAAAAAAAAACAAATATTGTCAAAACTGAAAGAAAAATCAAATATTTTCAAAACTCAAACACAAAAATCAAATGTTTTCAAAACTCAAAAAAAGAACAAACAAGACTGAAAAAAAATCAAATATTTTTCAAACCCATCACATGTTTTTTTCCCCTGAATTTCATGGCATGCATTGCATTTTTACCTTGTGTCATTTGTTTGCCTATTTGACAGGGCTTAACCCCTTGACCAAACTTCAAGAATTGGTCTCACATCAGGCTTGCCCTCGGCAAGGGGTTAAGCCTAGACTAGATCTAACATGTTTCCCATATTTAGTATGTGTAGAGACAGGTCCGTAAGACCCAAACCATGAAGCCTCATGGACTCATTTCATATCTGCTTGTTTGCGGTCCACATGTGACCCTTTATAATCAATTAGCGGTCATCTTCTGACCGTCTCATCCTTCAACGGTCTTTAGATAGGCCACCCCTTTCCCGGAGCCCAAATGCATGAGTTCGTTCTGATTCCTATTCTTTTTCAGTCTAAAGGAGACCGTTTCTCCAAAACAAACAGTCAAACACTGACCACCTTCTTGTCTAGCGGTTCCTCGATAGACCGCTTGTCTCTCCCGAGGATTATTAGCCAAGAGCTCGCTGGCTCACTCAGACGTCAATCTAGTGGCGGCCTATTGGAAGCCGTTTTTCTAACTGCAGCGGTCATATTATGACCATCTCAATCCTGTGGCGCTCTTAACCTTGGTCGTTTCTATTCCTAAGAGCCATATCGAACCGCACCTATGAGAGTAAAAGAGAGGCAAATCGATAGCTAAAACAATAAAATTCCTTCATTCATCTATTCAATCTCAAGAACAGTAGATTCAAGCTATCAATCCCTATACATCATGATAAATCACTCAATCCTCAGTTTGGCCCCCACGCGAGGTCTGATCTCGCGTAGCTCTCTCAGATAAAGCTAATACTTCTCCTGGATCTCGGACACCTCTGCTGGTAGAACGCACGTCTTGCTGATCTCCCACATGATCAGCGCACTCTTGACTGCCTACTCATACTCTTCCGTCCCAAGGCTTCTCGCCTGTAGCGCGGGTAGGTGGGGTGGTGCCAGAACCATGGTGTGCGGGAGCCCAACCTATAGAGAGCACCTATGGGGGCTGTACATCGCCAAGGTGGTGTCCCCCACAAGCCTCAAGTCCAACCCAAGCCTCCTAGGAAGCCTGAGAGTAGTGCCAACAAGGAAGGCTGGGCACATCACGAATTGATCAAGGGGCAGGGTGTTGAGGTAGATCCGCCAGTCATCTCTAGTCCTCCTGTCTGCAGTCCTGCACTCAACCTGTTAAGGAAACCCGAATGTGCCTCTGATGAAGAAGAGTGGGTGGCTCCCGAAGATCCGACTAAGTGAAGGAATGTCCTCCTTGGGTAAGAACTTCAATCTAACCCCCATCCAGCACTCTAAAAAAATCATAGACCCGAAGAGAGGCCCACCAAGGGAAGCTGAACTAAGGCCCTCATATAGGTAAGAAAGAACAGCCTGTGAAATAGACAACCCTCTCCACAACCCACTGATAATGCTCAGATTTGGTATCTCTAGAAGATGGTTAGTGGTAGGGAAAAGTATGGCCCCATATAGACAAATAAAAGTGGCCTTGGCTATGGCCTCATTCCACCCAAATTTATTCTTACAATGAGCAGTAACCCACTGGTCCATAGGGAGCAAGTGAATGTGTTGGGAACTAATCATGATCCTAACATCTTTGGAATTGGGTAGGAAGTCCCCTAAGATGAGTGAGGGATCTACAGGGGCAACGGTGTGACACACTAAGTCCTCGTCCCCTACCTTAGTCTTAGGAAAGGCTGGCAATGTCTCAACTTCTTCTAGAAGGATAGTAGCTTCGAATGTGGGGAAGATAAATGTGTGGGTCTGAGGATGCCATATCTCCACTAGAGCTGAAATACTGTGCCAATCGAGTGAGAGTTTGTGGTAATTTTTAGCCAAGACAAGTAATGGATGGAGGTTCCAAGCTCTTAGGATGGAGATCAAATCTAGTGGAAGTTCACGGACCATGGGAGCCACCCATTTTAGGATGGAGTAACGCCTAGGGCCAGGAAGAAGCTACGGAAAGAAAGAAAGAAAAAATAGGAGAAAGAGAGAAGAAATATAAGGATTTGGAAAATAATTTCAACAAATTCAAAAAGTGATTGATAAAGCCTACCTCTCGCAAGGGATTGGTGCTCAAATAATTAGGAATGGAGGTCAGCCATTGTAGCACCTCGCGCTCCTTCCTATCTAGTTGTGGCCCGTTGTAGGAGCTCTCCTACATCATGCTAGCCTCAAGAGCCCTTTTCATATTGATTTGGGTGGTTGCACTAGGATTTTCAAGGCAAGAAGGAGGGGTTTGGTGTGAGTTACGAATTTAAGAGTCCCCCTACTAATACAGCCCAAGTTCTTAGCCTTTAGCCACTAGGATCGAGTTAGGATAAGCTCAATCAAGGTTAGGATTGCTCTTAGCACGGTTAGGATAGGCTCATCCATGGGTTGGGACTCTCCAAGAGAGTCCCGATCGGAACCAACAGTCTTTTTGCCTTTGCGGTCTATCGACCGACCGCTATATGTTCTTAGCGGTCGTCATAAGACCGTTTCCATTCCCGCTCACATCCTTATCCAACTGTGTGATTAACGGTCTTGGCTAGACCATTTTCACTATAAAATGGTCCTAATGGGACCATCTTTAGTGCCTTGCGATCTAGAACGAACCGTCTCCATCGTCCGTTCAATTGCGGCTCATTCAGTCTTTAAGCGGCCTATCTTGGGACAGCTAAGCTCATTAAACGGCCTTGCCAAGACCATTTTTCTCTGATGTCTTAGTCTTTCTCCTCTTCTCTCCCCTTCTCCCTCTCTCTAGCTCTCTTTTGTACCCTCATGCTATCAGTCATAGGACTCGTTGTTAGGTTAGTTAATTAGTGTCAGTATGCACGCATTCATCAAGAAAAACTGAAAAACAAAAGTGAAAAATCATGTCATTCCACTAAAGTCATACATGCATACATCTCATAAGTACATCAGGTCTGACCCTCCCCGGGGTCGCCACTCTCTCCAGCTCCCTCATGGCATTTCACTGGTGGCGCCATGGAGGTGCTCCCCTCTTCACGTCGGCGGCGCCGACACTCCTCGTCCTTGTTCCTCCGGTGGCCAGAGGAACCCATGAGGTAGTCTCGGTAGGCGATGCTGGGTGCGCCACTTTGAGTCCGACTGCGCTTTGACCATCGACTCAGCGCCTGGAGGGACTGCTGGTATGCCCTACTGCACTTGTCAACTCAGCCACCCACAGTCGGGACTTCTCTAGGCTGGCCCTTAGCTCCGCCGCCTCGACGCAGAGGTGCTCTACCTCTACCATCCCAACACGGGATCGCTCCATCTCTGCATAGAGGCGTGCTGCATCTGCTACCTCCGCATGGAGTCGCTCCACCTTGGCACGAGAGCGCTCGGCCTCCTCCCTCTGTCGGGTAGCCTCGCCCAGCGCAGCTGCCAAATCCCTCACCTACATATACATTCATTTCACAAAACATTCTTGCTATCTTAATCATAAATTCAAAAAAAGGAAGAGTGGTTTTGCTTACCCTCTCAGCAAGAGCAGCCTCGGCCTCCTCGGCTCGCGTTGTCACTCATGTGAAATCTGCATCCCGCTCGGCCTAATCCGCCGATGGCTGTGAGGAGGAAGATGGTGCATCTAGCGCCTGGCGCTGGGCTCCCTCGGAACGCTACATTTAGAACCATGTCAGTCTCATTTAAGTATAAACATTGCATTTTTAGATTTTAGGCTGAAGCTTACCAGGAGGTCTAGAGAGTGCTGGAGCTCGTCCCGCTGCTGGACCGTCGAGTGGAGCAACCGCTGGAGCTCCACAATCTGTCCCTGAGGGTCTAGCTACATATAGAGTGTCAGTCATCAGCATCATAATCATAAGTATTTCTAGGGTGCATGAGTGTAGAAAACATACAGGTCGTCGCGCGCCACGGAAGACCTGGTCCCCGTAGCATCGGGCGTAGGTCATCAGGTAGGCCTCATCACTAGCTACCCAGGTGCGCACCGCTCACCCCTGCCTCATCCAGTCCCAGATCTGGTCCATGGCCTGGGTGATCCAGTCAATCTCTATCGTGAGCCCACTTGCGTGGCATCCCACGCGCTCCTCCGGTCGCTCTCTCGCCGGGAACTCCACCTCTGGCTGATGGACGCCCACTGTCCTCATGATCAGCCGGTAGTGGAGTGGCTCGATGACGTTCAGGCAGTGAAGCCAAATGTCTCAGCCCGCGTATGCCAGGGCTGCCACCACCCTTGACTGGCCCTCCTGTCCCTCGCCCTGGTACGGTGTCCACCGAGCCTATAAAGCGGCAACCATTTGCATTAGCATCCAAGCATATTGCCGCATTTAAAAGAATAGAAAAGTTTTAAGTTTAGGTCTTACCAAGGCATATGGTAAAGTGTCGAGGTCATCCTGGATCGCCCGCACCTGGCGCCTCAGGGACCCCACCTCCCGAACCGCTACCCACCGTCTCACAATGGGCACCCGGTCCGGATGCACCTCCTGTCCTCTCCCTAGTCTAGGGAGGTACATGTAAGCCCACACCTGCATTCCATTGCATCAAGATATCAGCATATAGCATTTCATAAAATCATATAGGAATTGCACAACATTTTTAAGAGTTGATGCTTACCTGAAGTAGTGGGGAGAATCTGCCAAGCATCATGCGCCGGCTGGTGGAGCTCAAAGTGTCGAAGAGGAAGGCAAGTATCGCTACGCCCCATGCGTACTCTCCGACGCTGTCCACCTCCTCGAGTAGGGGCAGGAGTCGACAGCTCACCCTGTCTGCTCGAGTCGCAAACAGCAGCTTCTTGAAGAACAGCATCAGGAATCACCGTAGGACGACGTCCGCCTCCGATCCTGGCTCTGTTGCTACCCGCTCCCGTGCCTGGTCCATCAGCCATCCCAGGTGCTGCTCCGATAGCTCTCCAACTGTGATCCCAGCTCCTCTCAAGCCCAGGCTCTCCTGCAGCCTCATTCTCGGTAGGATCGTCGAGTGGCGCTCTGGTCTCTACAGCTCCAGGCCCAGTAGCCTCTTGGCCAGCTCCTAGTAGTCCGTGTAAGTCGTCCCGCTCACCGGTGCGCCGTGTACCCGTAGCCCAGTGATGCGCGCCATGTCCTCCAGTGTCGGGATCATGTGATCCCATGGGAACAAGAATGCTCATCTGACCGGATCCCACCGGTCGTGCAGCACGTATAGGAGGGCGGTGTCCAGCCTCGCCACCTCCATGCTCAGGAACACTACAAATCCCATGGCGGCCAGCCGCTCCCTCTGAAACTCCGGCAGCGCCAGGTACACTGCCCGAACCTAGAGCCATGAGATCTGTGGCCGACGTTTTCCCTGCATACATTCAACATTCTAGGTCAGTCATTCCAATTCATAAATCATGCATTGCATATGAACAAAAATATAAAAAAAAATGCAATCTGTTAAAGAGGCATCCATTATAGGGCCGTTTTCATCCCTCTAACGGTCTTCTATTGACCGTTTCAAATCCCCAACGGTCCCCGTCAGGCTATATTTATTTTCCAATGAACCCTTTCGCTAATCTGAGTTTAAATCGGTCACCCTCTGACCATTTTTCTCCAATAGGCGGTCTGTTGGAGACCATTTTGTTCTCTAAACGGCCCAGTTCGGACCGTTTCATCCTTCGTAAGTGGGTTCTCTACTTACGGTCTATTGGAGACCATTTTTTGCTCCATGGCGGTCTAATTCAGACCGTTTTCTACCCTCCGTAGGTCGTTTCATGCCTAACGGTCATAGGATGACTACCTAGCCCCTCAAGCGGTCCCTGCTAGGACTATTTTTTTTCCCTGCCGTAGCGGATGACATTCACCCATCCCCCCATTCATTGGAAATGGCCCAAGGGGCCCCTACAACTATCCCTAGGGGTTGGTGTGACCCCTTTATCCTCATCTAAACCTCATGCATCACTAGAAATTCAAGAATTAAAGGGTTTTTTTTTCCGGTGGCCTACCTCGGCCGAAGGGGCTCCCTTGGCCGGCTTCTCGGTCATCGCCGCCTCCTCCTCGCCCTCCGGCTACACTATGACCTCCTCGTGCGCTCTGGCGGCCGTAGAGGGTCCCTCCCCTTTGATCTCGATCGACAGCGGCACCTCCTCCTCCGGTGGGTTCGCCAGCGGTGGCGGCACACGATCCTCTCCCCGGGCCATCCGGCGTGCAAACCTCTTTAGCACTTGCTTCTTCAATCTCATTCAGGGACGGTCTCGTGTGGGGGGCTAGGAGAAGTGAGCTAGGGGAGGAAGGCTCTCGGTGGGGGGAAGAAAGGTGGAGATGGGCTTCGGTTGTGGGTGTGTGAGATGGGGAAGATGGGGGAGACGATAGGGCGGTTTTCTTTTTTTGAAACCGACGGTCATTAAGCGGTCTATCGCTCGACCATTTATATCTTATAAACGGTTGGGGCATGGCCGTCTTTGTGAGAGCAGGTGGACAGCCGAGTAGCCATTCAGTTATGTTATGCGGTCCTTCCCATGACCATCTTTGAGGGTAGGGCAGTCATGCTTAGACCGTTTTATTTTAAAAGGCCCCATTTTTTGTTGTGTTATCATGATTAATACATGCTTATGCCCCCTTTATTAGTTTATGCATGATTATACATTGGCTGTTTGGACTAATGTTGAATTGCACAATCTATGGTGAATTTTTGTCCTGCCAGGCTACACGCCATGGTTCAATCCGGCAGGTAAGTCAGGTAAGTATTTCGCATCCCGTATCCCTTAATGCATTACTATATGGCATCTATGCTATATTATCTCAAGAACCAGCTGGTCACTTGTGTGTTTTGGGATCTGATGTTCCCCTTTACCAAAAATGAGGATGATCTAGGTGTACATGTTTAACCACTGATTAGGCCGTTAGGTTGGGTAAAGTTAGGGGATGATGGTTCTATTTGGCACGCCGTGGTTGCGGATAGTGTCCTGACCCTGATTAATCCAATCTAGCAATATTATTCTCGAGTATTTTATATTTTATCTTGCTTTGCATTCATTTTAATGATTTCTTTATTTTAGCCTAGCATGCATCATACGGATTTTTGAGCGTTCATGACCCATGATTTGTCTAAAGTGTCTCATTAGTGATGGATGATTATGCGCCTGTGGTCTTGCTAAGGAAGCTCATTTCATTCAAAGTCGGAAGGTTTTCTTCGGTCCGTTCGCTTGGCTAGTTGGCTGAGAGTCCCTTTCTAGAGTTTAGTCTACTTTCTTTTACTTTCCGTTACTGCTTATTCTGATCCCCTCATTGGTCTGTGGATTGTGTCCCCCGATGAGGTTGATCTTATTTTCTTTCCGTCTATTTTTAGTTAGTTCCTACAGATTGGTGTCATTTTGGTCCAATCATTCCGTGTGACTGGTTCAGAGTTTTCCGGAAGATTCCTATCGCCTGTTGGTGAAGGACGAGTGTCGTTTACCTTAACGCCCGCTTTTCAGTCCGCTCCACTGCATTTTCGCTTCATCTCCATGTTTTCATTTTGCCATTGCTTCACCTCCGCTCGCTCCCCTGCAAAGAGGACGTTAAAGAGGGGCATCTGTTGACACTCATTTTTTTACCTTGAGGTTGAGTCTTTTTCTGGCCTTCATTTATGATGTCCCAGGTTATCCATCATTTATTGAGTCATTTTCTGATGGTTTTTGGGACTATTTTATGGGCGTCTTTCTCCCTGCTGGGACTTGCTCTCGTGTTTTCTCGAGTTTGGGCCTAATGGAATTTGGTTTGACTAGGTCTTTGGGCTGAGTATGCATATTTATTTCTTATTTACTTTCTTTCCAAACGACCACCTTAATAACGGTCTAGCGATAGGACATTTCATGAAGGTGGCGGTCTATTGAACGATCATTTTTTCTGACCTGCGTCGACCTATCTCCTTTCTGCGTCGACCTGTCTCTTTTCTACGTCGACTTGTGTTTTTGTAAACGGTCTCCCGATGGACCGTCCCATAAAAGTGTCGATCTGTCAAGGACCATTTCTACTTGGCGAGAATCCCAGTTTGACCTGGTCTATGGATAAATGAGCATATTTATCTTATTTATTTATTTTCTAACAGCCAGGAGATTAGCGGTCGGTCGATGGGCCACTTAGCATCCTGGGCGGTCTATCGGTGGACCGTTTCTTACAACCGAGATTCCTGCATCGATGGGCAGTTTCTCTCTCTATCCTTGGTCAAAATGGTTACTTGATCCGCAGATTTCTCCACGGATTCTCAGCCAAATTGGGCGCCGTTTGATCCTATTGGCGGCTGGGAGTTTTATCTTCATTTTATTCAAAATAATCCAAGTCTAATTCCCGCCCAAAAGCCCTCCATTCGAGCTAGGGTTTCAAGGATCTATAAATAGAACCCTTGGTTCATGGCTGCGAGGGGGGGAGATTCAGAGTTCGCGTCGAAGTGCTTCCGCTTTCTAGAGTGAACTCCAGTTAGGGAGAAAGGCTTTCTACATCCTCTAAGCCTTTGGTCCAGGGAGTAGTTCATTTCGTTGCATTTTGGGTCATAGTTTAAGTCATTTTCTGGTCACATTTTTAGTCATTTCATCATCATTCTTCTTTGTTTTTCTTCACGTTTTTCACTAGCAGTCTAGCATATTTTCATCCTCCTATTGTTTTCCACGCCCCATAGGGGTTAAAAACCCAAAACCCCCAGGTATTTCCCCCTTTAATTATGTGTTCCATTCATCATCTCATTTATAGATATTGCACTTCCGTAAACTAATTGGGTGATCTTCTGTAATTATTTGTGTTGTCTTGAAGGTCAGCAGACGTCTTAGCACGAGGCACATCCTTCCTGGCCGGCCGGATGGGGTGGAGGATCAAGTTCCCGGCTCGGGTTCTAGAAGCCTTTGCGGTCTACCTCCGACCGTCTACCAGAGATAGAGGTCTCTCTCAAACCATCTTTCCTCTGCTTGCGGCCGACCGAAGACCGTCCAGGTCCTGCGCCCGTGTCTTCTTCCTGTGTTCTGCTTCAGTGCTGGTAGCGGCCTATCGTCCAGCCGTTTTCACTGTTCAACAGTAATCAGAGGACCGTCTTCACCCTGCACCAGCGCTGTCTTGTTTTGGCGAGTGTCCTCATCTCCTTTTTTCCAAGGTACATAGTGCTCCTCTCTTCGCACTATTCATCTTGGTGGCGATCACGATCTAGTAGCTTACGTGGGTGATTGGTTTAATTGCATTATTTGTTTCCTCCCGTGTTACATTTAATGCCACATTAATTCTATACATTCACTCACACACACCCTCACATCTTTCTTTAGATTTAGAAAAGATATCTAGAAGATCCACCATCAAACTTGTCCACCGGCCAGGTAAGAGGTGGGGAAGTGGGAGACTCCCCTTGCTTTCACAAGGTCCTAATTAAGTAACCACTTTCCCGCTTATAGCGTTTGTTGTTGACCTCTAACCTTAGACACATGTTTCAAAGATGATAGTGAGCCCAAGTTGTGCCTATTTTTTTGTGGTTCAAGGGATGTTTTTTTTCAATTTTTTTTTAGTTAGTGAACTGAGCTAGTCCACCATACTTTTTTTTCTTTGTTTGTTTTTTTAAGAACATTCCTAAGCATGAAAACTATTTACATATGGAAAGTAAAAATAAAGAAACTAAATCTATGGAAAGAGGGTAAGAGTACTAAGCTTAATCGCATTCCCTCGTTCTTTATTTGGCAAATAAAAAATAACAAGATTAGATGATAAAGAAGACTTACCTCGGGGAGACACAACATTTGTTATTTGTATTTTCAAAATTTTCTATTTGTTTGTGCTTTTGCTGATCCCTTTATTTTTCTGCAAAGATAAGAGTGAGCACTAATATATATACAAAAGAAAATACAAAGCTATCAACTTCAAATTCAAAACCTCCCCGACAACGGCGTCAAAATTGATAGCGCGAAAATGCACGTCGTTAATACGCTTGCTACCAAATTTAAATATCCGGCCCACAAATTACAGAGAATAATTAAGTGATGAGACCAAGTTGAATCCACAGAGAGGTTTATATTTCAGAGTTGAAGACCTTGAGTTTTTAAGTTTAAAAATCGTGAGAGTAGAGTTGAAACCTTGATATTGAAATTGAGAAATTAAGATTCATTAAACAAAGTGAAGGAACGATGAAAACTCTGGCTTAAAAATTAACGAGGCAAGTGAAAGGAAAACGATAGATTTCACCAAACTTTGAACCAGAAAAATAAACAGATGAACCAAAGAAATAAACAAGAAGAACAACAATATCAATTCCACTTAATTTAAAAGACAAGATTAAATAACTAACACAATCTAATAAAAGAAATATTACAAGAGACAAAGGAAGAAATTTAAAGGAACAATAAGAGTAAAAGAAATTTTAGCATGAAGGGGCCTCTTGCCCCCCTCTCCTTGCTTCTTCTCACAGACACCAAAAGAACTCAACCCCAAAAGAACTCCCAAAAACTCTCCAACAAAAGAACTTGAAATGCACTCTTCAAAAGAACTCAAAAATAACCACTAATGACAATATAAAATAAAAATACAACAAACTAAAAGGGAATAAATTGTTCAACTGTAGAGGGAGAATTGGAGAAATGAGAAAGAGAGGGTAACAACATGAATGAGAATGAAAAATGGGTTCCTAGAATTCTCCTCTCTTCTTATAATAGCCATTACAAGCCTTCATATAGACTTTCACATTCACTATTTGCCTAATATGAACACACTTAGTTGTAAATTTTGACTTAGGAAAGTAGGCACACATGTGTTGCACACTTTCCTATTTTTTTTGAATTGTTTTCTTCTTTTCTTCTATTTTTTCTTTTTTCTTCTCTTTCTTTTCTTTTCTCTTTCCTCTCTCCCCGTTGCTTCTCTCTCCTCCTACCGCGTGCCCCCACCTGCGCCCGCCTTCAGCTGCGTGAGCCACGCGCTCATGCGCGCGTTGACCCGCCAGTCCGCGCCCGCCGCGTGCCGTTTTGTGGTCCGCGTGTGAGGCGTGTGAAGCCCTTGCATTGTCAACCGTGCTCGTGCATGACCAGCGAAGAAGCCGCCTCCGCATTTTGGCGTTGGGCCGTGCGAATGGGCTTTGGCCGATTCGTGCATGGGCCTTTTTATGTATTTTTTTTCATTTTTCAGTTGTTTTTCTTTGCATGCTAATGGCTGGCCCATTGTTTGTTGTAAAAATTTGGTAAAATTTGGTAAATCCCTGGCCGACTTCCTCTTCGATCGAGTACCTGCTAAAAACATAGTTTATTGCTCAAAATTTAATTAATTCTATCAAACTTGACATTTTAATATGAAATTGTGATTAAGTGTGATAAGTGCATATTTACTAAGATTAAAGCTCTTCAAAAGTGTGTGTATCATAAATTAACATGTAAAAATGCGCACTCATCATCGGTCGAGCCATGCATTGAGAGACATATCATCTTAGCTCGTCCCAAAGAGAAGAGAGGAAGAAAATAGAGTAAGCAGCCCTGAGCTTCATGAGAGATATCTGAGAAGATGAGTGATGGGGAGAGAGCCATGAACTGCCCCTGTTGAGCAGAGAAGAGAGAGAGCATGAAGAGCAGAAGTGCAGCTTAGCAGAAAATAACTTCATGAATAACTTCTGAAGCTACATTTATCTTGCTTCTTCTTGTCTTGCGTTTTCCTCATGTATTTCTGAATCAGTAATCAGTGTGTGTCCGGTGCTCTGGTTAGAGACCGAAGGTCTCGTGGCTGGTGTATCAGCCGTGTGTGTCTTGGGTGCTCATCCCCAAGTTTTCTGCTACACTTGCAGCTTGTTTTCTTTTTCTTGTAGTGGTGTGAGGACTTCGTCCTCGTGAGGAGCTTGGTCCTCGTGTGTGTAGGATTCATCCCCGCCAAGCTGTGTGTCAGCGGTTAAGCTGTGTATCAACGGTCAAGCTGTTAGTCAGCAGGAAGCCTCACCGGTTTGGTAAGGCGTGGACGTAGGTTGCGGCTTTGCAACCGAACCACCTTAAAAATACATTATGCAGTGGTGTGTCCTTGTGTGATTGCTTCCATTTCTTCTACCTCCACTTCAAAGAGTTTTATAGTTTCATTTATGAACTTCTGCCATGGCCGAACACCGCACATATTGTGAGCCTTCACCATTTACCAGCATTCTTATTGTTTGAACAAAGGCTCACACACACATACTCAAGTAGGCACTCATGATAATCTGAATCTTCATAAGTAGATTTCAGATATTTAACCGCATTCCGCTGTGTGCTCAAGCTGATAATTTGTTATCTCAAGTTCCATTTTAGTGGCTCATTATTTGCATCAGCTTGTGTTTGGCTATGTGTTTTCAAACCAGAATCTTGTCTGGTCAAATGAGTTTTTAAGAGGGCATATTTTTAAGGGATCTATTCACCCCCCCTCTAGATCCGGTTGCATCCAAGCAAGTGACCCAACACCACCTACGCCTCTCACCGCCGGCCACTACCTCCCACCGCCCACTGCCGCCTCCTCCTCCAGCCTCCCACCGTCTAGATCTGGTGAGGGGAGTGGCGGTGGGCGGCGGTGGCCGGACCCCCCCACCCACCTCCTCCCTCCTCCCACATCCACCTTCCCCCCTCCCACCCAAGCCGGCCATAGCTTCCCACTGCTCACCATCACCTCTTCTGGCCTCCCACTAGCCTGTGGTGGGAGGCCGGAGGAGGTGACAGTGGGTGGCGGTGACCAGACCCCCCCACCCACCACCTCCCTCCTCCCCCCCTCCCACGCCTCCCACGCCTCCTACCGCCCCCCCACGGCTCCTCCAACCTCCCACCGGCCACTGGCTACGATGATGAACCGCCAACTCGATGGTTCATGTCAGCACACCAATGGCTTTCACCATAACCTTCCCCTTTACCTTCCGCTCACATTTATCCCCTTCCAAGGAAACCCTCTCCTTTTTCCTCCACTTCCGCTAACCCTCCACCAAATAAATCCATCATTATAACCCCTCAACCTATCATTACTCCCATCATCGAAACCCCTGACTCAACATTACCTCTACCTCTCTAGCAACCTCATCACCTAAGCCTTCCACTACTAAACCAACCACTACCATTATCACCCCCAATACCTACCATCTACCACCAACCATCACCTAAAACATATAATCCTTTACCACCACCAAATGCCACATCACCAGCACCTAAGCCTTCCATCATTAAGTCGATCATTGTTATCCCCACACCAACCGTCCCTAGTCAACCACCGCCTGAACCATCTAACCCGTCACCACTACCTCCATATGTGCCTATGCCTGAGTAAGTTCCATCCGCTCTCCGTCCACATCCACACCTGGGCAAACTTTGTCTGCTCTCGAGCTGGAAGAAGCACCCTCCACCACTCACAAACCCATCCTTGCCATCACCCATTTGCCTACGCCTACTCTAACTCTTAAACCCTCCATGTCTATTAAGCCTTCCACTACCTCCACTTCTCGATCCCTTACCACCCAACGAAGTGGGTGTGCCCGGTTAAATATGCAATTCAAAACTATTTCTCAAGGGTAAAGAAAATTGAAGGAGAAAGACCTAAGGCTGGGTAGGCATTTCAAGCTCCAAGATTATATTTGTCGAATACCGATCCGTGTTCTCATACCGAGTATATTCGAAAGAATAGAGTCTCCACCTCCGCTAATGTCCATCAAGAAGGGATCTCAAGAGTTGGTGCCGTGCAAATCAAAGGCCAAAACAATAGAGGTCACATTGTTCATTGGAAAACATACGTTTAAGGTTCTCATTACCCCTTGCTCAGTTGTGGTTCGGTTGGATAGTCAAGAGAAGAGGTTCTCAGCAAGCATAATGATGGCACATTCCACCACAAAGGAAATGATGAATTTTATGCTCAAGAGCGAGTTAGGGTAATCCTTATTGGATGATTTTGATACCATGACTGCCGTTTCTCAACTTCCATTCAAATGGCAAGTGCCCATGTTACCTGGCACATTCAAGCGGGATATTCCAAGGTCCCTGGGTAGTGTGCCGAATATGAAGCTTCTTATGCTTAAGGTCAAACTTATAATGATTGATACTGTCTATTTATCAAGGGAGCTATTTTCAAATGAGCCATTCCATGTCAAGATTCCTGCTTCACAAGCAGAACTCTCAAATTTTTACTATGATTATTTCCCAAGAGAGTTGCCATTCATTTTTGAATGTTCAAGGGATCTTATTGAAAGTTCATCAAATGAGAGTCTGTGGGCGTTAACTGAACCAATTGAGCTAGTTGATCAGAGAAGGACAAGTCCATCTGTCTAGGCACATCACTGGAGAGGGCATGTAAAGCTGAGAAGCCAAGAAGGCATGTTGAAGGTTAAGAAGCCGCACTTCAAGAGAATATCTACCAAGAAGAGAGGCAGATACAAAACAAGACTGAAGTACAAGGGGTCACATGTTGAGGGGCCCTTCATTGGTCCATCTAATTCCTATCCCATTCCATCATTGCTCTTGCTGCTATTCAATTTCTTCCTATGGGCAATCCATTGGTTGAGGGGACGCTTTTCATCTTCCAAACCTACGCAATCAAGTTCCTCCTCCTCTTTAAGGTCCCTGGACCCTCATATTCCTCCTCATCCAGAGCCTCCAGATTCCCCTTTATTTAATTCATTATCTTTATCCAACCCTCATCATCATCATCTTCTGGAACCTCCAAATTCTTCATTGTTAGATCCGTTCACTTTATCCAACCCCCATTCTCTTCATCCGGAACCTCCGGACTCTCCTAGATTCAAGTTTCTATTCCATTCCTTTATCTTCTCAGGACATCATGTCCCTCATACCCCTAATCCTACGGAACCTCCGTGTCACGTCCCATAGTCTATACCGTCGAGGTATTATCCACTTCGACCTACTGGCCTCACTGTTTTGTCCCTTTCTCACAGTGATCGGCTCCAGAATGGAGGACTTCCCAAGAGATCACCCATCCCAGTACTACTCCCCATTAAGCACGCTTAACTTCGGAGTTCTTTACAAGTACTAAACCGATACTTCAAAAGACGCCTCAATGATTTAGAGTACAACTTAGCTATATTTGAGGGTATTACAATCTACCCCTCTTGTATAGATGACGTCCTCGTCGCTGGGTATATATAGAACGCAATCAAACCCCCAGGCAGGTAGGATTCTAGAGGTGACCCCTACAGGCTCAAGAGGTGGCTCTCACTGTGTAGCACTTTTTCCTGTATGGCACTTAGTTCCCACACTTCCGGCTGGGGTATAGCTCTGATACCATTCTATCACGCCCCGTACTCTATACCGTCGAGGTATTATCCGCTTCGACCTACCGGTCTCACGGTTTTGTCCCTTTCACATAGTGATCGGCTCCAGAATGGAGGACTTCCCAGGAGGTCACCCATCCCAATATTACTCCCCATTAAGCACGCTTAAATTCGAAGTTCTTTACAAGTACTGAACTGATACTTCAAAAGATGCCTCAATGATATAGAGTACAACATAGCTATATTTGAGGGTGTTACACTAAGGATCCTGATCAGCATACTCTCTTAGGGCATTGTGACCCCCATCCTCATCATCATCCGGAGCTTCTAGATGCCACTTTGGTTAATTCTACATCTTTATCCAACCACCATCATCATCATTATCCAAAACCTCTGGATCCTCCATTGTCTGATACCATCTCTTTTCCCAACACTCATTCTTTTTCTCCAGAACCTCCGGATCCATCACTCTCCATCTATCAATTCATTCCTCTGGTTCCTCCTAATCTCGGGCCAGACCCGAATCTTCCTAAACCATCTGGTCAAGGCTTTGGTCCATTCTCTCACTACTTTCGAGGTTTTAGTCCTCACCTTTCCCTTTGATTTCCTTTTCATTCTATAAAACTTTTTAGGTATCCTGAGTTTTACACCCCTCTGAGGGAGTTCAAGCTCTCGCCTCTTTTCCTTTGCCTAATTTTGTTCTTGTCACCACTCCTTCATGTTAAACCACTTCGAATCTTTGCTTCATGATCTTTCTATCTAATCCTATCAAGCGAGAAAAGCACATCCCATGTTGATCGACATCATTTTTGGGAACTGCTTCAAGAATAAAGGGTCGCAAAGTAACTTATTCGCGTAAGCACGCACTTTCATTCTCATCACTTCATTCATTCCTACACATTAGTTTAACACGAAGTGCCTCTTAATATGATTAAGAGTGGTAATCTAGTAGTCAGCCCTAGGCTTTATCTAAATCAATGCCAAACAAAAATAAAAAAATAAAAATAATAAAAGGAGAAAAAGTCTAAATTTTGGTTTGCTTTTACAGCATTTAGGCTATGATAACTCCGCGCTAGGAGTCCAAAATTCCCTCCCTGCTCATTGAAAGTGGCCCTAAGCGTGGGTCACACACACTTCACAGTACCCTTAGCCATCTACCTTGCAAAAACACCGTTGTTACATATATATGCCCAAGGGCACGAGGCCTTTGCTCTTCTCAACTAGGCCAAAGTATGGGGACAATTTGTTGTTTTGGATAAGACAACCTAGACACTCCCCGACAAGATGAAGTCTCAAATAGGGGTAGTCAAATAGGACCTAAAATACAAATGTAAAATCAGTCAAAAAAGAGAGAAAAAAAAGACAGCCAATCAAAAGAAAGAAAGAGAGGCACGGCAAGAGTGACAGTACATTTCCCCGTGAGACGTTATGAACCGGTTCGTATGCGTGTCTGACTAAAAAAGTCTGACAAAGATTGACAAAGAGTCCCGATGCAACAGACTGAATCTTTAAGGGATTGTTCCTAGGGAAGAAGTCGGAACCCAACGTTTCTAAATCCATACTAGGCTTTTTTCAAATTTTCTTCTATTCCTCCCCCAAGAATAAGTCGTTTCTTGGGTATGGCCTTGGTAAGGGCACCGTTGACTTAGGGCAGTCAGCTATAGGGAACCACACTTAATTCACACCGTGCTCTGGGCTTTTTTTAGTGAAAAGGGAAAGAACCAGGACCCCTAACTAGTGGTTTGATTAATTTCCGTACTGTAGTTAGCATCAAAATATCGAAAAACAAAAAGATATCTTCCAACAAAAAAATAAAAAAATAAAAAAGAAGATTGTCCTTAAAAAAACAAAACAAGCAAACAAAAAAATAAAAAGAAGAATGTTTCTCAAAAGAAAGAGAATATATTAAAAAATAATAAAAAGAAGAAAATCTTCCAAAAGAAAACAAAAAAAGGGATATCTTTCAAAAAAAGGGGGGGGGGCAAGATAGAGCGGAAGAGCTAATTTATTTGTCTAAGCGACATATACAAGGAAAGAACGATGAAAGCAAGGAAGAAGCAGAGAATGAAAGACTAAACATTCTTTTCATCCTTTCAAAACTTTCTATAATTGAGAGCGGGTACATCATGTCACTCGAAGTCTCACCACCGCTCTCAGCATTGCTCCTCTCAATATTGCTCCTCTCACTACCCTCCAGACGAGGATCCCTAGGAGGCATCATCAAACCATGCGAGGCGGTACTCTTATTGCCCCACCTCCCTCTCTCAGTCTCCACATTGTGTTGTCGCTCTGAGGAGGCAACAAAGAAATTGCTAACCAAAAACCCTCGCTCATGTGCTCTCTGATAGCGCTCCTCACCATCTCTCAGCCATTGTTCGGTAATGTCTAGGCTGGTCCAGAGCTCCAACAACTGAGCCTCCAAGGCCCTCCTCTCCTCTCTCTCTACCAAGCTCTCAATTCTCTCTCTTTCTTTATCCCTCTCTCTTAGCTCTCTCTCTCTGTCCCTCCTCTCTAGCTAGAGGGAGATCCTCAACTCCATGATGTCTCGAGGGAGGTCATCATCTGAACGACGCCACAGCTCCTCCTCTAACTCCCCTATCCTTGCCTCACCTTGTGTAGCATGAGCAAGCGCCTCCCGGATCTCTCGTATCTCCCATATTATTCACCATTTTTAGCAACATGACGTAGCATGAAAAATCGAACTTGAATGGTGAAACACTCACCTATGTAGAGAGCTCCCCCTCTGCCTCCGCGGCACGTTCTGTGGCGCGAGCAAGCTGCTTGTGGAGCAAAGTAACCTCTGAGTAAGGAATCGACAATCTGGAGGAGGCACCCCCTGTCCCTACTGTTAATGATGTTGTGTTGAGCTAGGCACGCAATAAAACATATGAGATGACAATTAGTGGCTAAACATCAGAAATCTAGGATCATAATTAGGAGCATGCATTGCATATACTCACGAAGGCATTCAAAGCTATATGAGTGTCAGTCAACTACCACTTCGTGTCTGCCAAGCAAGCTCGTAAGTCTGCTATCATGGCATTACGGGCGTCCTGCATCCATGACATGTAAGTTACCACCATATATATACAAAAAAAATGTTGCATTTCAGACTTACCTCCACAGGTCCCCCAAGCTGGAGTCACTCCACATACATTGCCCTATAGAGGTGTAGGTATTCCCCATTGTCCTACACGTGTGACTCCACGAGTGTGCCTTGTTGTATATGCCTTGCATATATTTTTGATGATAACTAAACTTTATGTTTGCTTGCACATGTTCTTGATGTTAGTGTGCACTCATGTTGTTGTTCAAATATGGTTGAGATGGCAAATGGCTTTTGAGGAAGGCTTAAACATGTTGGTTAAATGCATTGCTATATGCTCTTGATTCTTGGTTGAAATTGTTAGTTTTTCAAGAGGTTTCATAGCTTTTAATTGTGAGCAAAGTCTTTGTGCATCTCATGATGTATTAACCTTGACTATCTTGAATTGTAGGATCGAACCTCATGGTGGTCGCTTGGAAGGTAAAAACGTGTGGATAAGCACCTTGCTATCTTCAACTAAAACAGGTGGTAAACCATGTCTACATTCTTCAAGAACCTTTGGTAAGGCTATGGAAGTCTCAAATCTGGTAAAGCAAGTAAAGTCAACATGCCTTCATGGGAAGTTGACTTGGTCTGATGTGAAAAGATTCTTTTATGCCTAAACATGTGGATTTGATTGTTGACAGATGTATTGACTTAACCTTGATCAAAGATTGGAAGCAGATACTTAGGCTTTCAAAGGTTTCTCATACATATCTTTTCATGTGCCCTTAATGCGTTGAACTTGCACCTTGCATTTCCACAAAGGGTCTTTTTGAAATGAGATTTCATGGGTCTTTTGCATAGTGTTGAATGCATTCCGTGCAAAATCAAAGCCAGATTAAAACCAAAATGCATGAATTGAACGAGGATATGAAGCTCAAAAGGATCGTGTTTCAAAAGCATAGAATGAGTCCAAACCAACTCAAATTGAATGGAACAAAGTGTGGCCTTATAGTATATTCTATAATGATATGATCCATGGGCTGACAATCTTATTTCTGCATGTTTTTCAAAGTTCGGTTGTCCTGGCCAGCAGGGGAGGTTGACCAAATCTCCCAGAACTGAAAACTCTATAAAATTACAGAGTTCGGTCGACCGCCCCAACTAGACTGGTCGACCGATCCTCCCAGTAACAAAATCTACAAAACATGTAAAATTCTGGTCGACCGACCGCCTACCTTCGGTTGACCGAACCCCCCGAGGCAGCCAAGTTTGACATTATTTTTCACCAATGTGTTCAAGCCTCTCTTGTGGACTTTTCAGTCCTCTAGCCTCCAAATTCACCAGGAAATGTGGATCTATGTCTGGGGATGTTCCTTGACCAACCCAAGACATATAAAAACACCTCTTAGGGCAAAGAAACAAAAGGTGATCCAAGGATTGAAGGAGAGGCTGCCAAAGAAGAAAGAAGGCTACTGTAGCTCCATGAACAGTTACTCGTGCAAGATTTCTTCATCCATCTCCAAGCTCTTCAAGCTCCATCTGAAGCCAATCAATCTCCATTCAAGTGAAAAAGTAAGCCTTGTTCAAGATCTGCATCATACACTAAGGGGGAGCCTAAATCAGGAGTTCTTTCTTTTGTGCTTCGTCTATTTTTATGTTTTAAGCTTCAAGTCTGTGTTCTTCGTAATGTACAAACATTCGTGTGTGTGTGAATCAGTTCAGATCCATGGTCGTGCGTGTTGTCTTGTTTAGATTTATGTGTGTGCATGGATCTTCTTAGATCTGCGTGTGTGTGGGGATCTATCAATATCCGATTGTACCAATGTGTAGAGTACTACATATGTTGTAGTGTGTGTGGGTGTTGTTGATCCGGCCATTGGATCGTGTTGGAGACTCCATCTCCGTGTGTGTGTGTGTGTTGGGGTGCGTCCTCGTGTGTGTGTTGGACCGTTGCTCCGTGTTGGGATTTATTCCTGTGTGTGTTGGAGATTTGCTCTATGTTGGGGAGTCTTCACCGTGCTGGTTTTCCAACAGTGAACCCTCACCGGGTTTTGGTGAGGGGTGGACGTAGGTTACCGTCGTTGCATCCGAACCACCTTAAAATTTCTTGTGTCTTGTGGTTTGAGTTGTGTGCTTTGATTCAATTCTTCTACCCCCATTCTGTGTGATTGACATTGCATATTATCTCTTCTGCATTTGTCTCTTCAGATCTAGCATAAATCGATCTATTCTATAAGTAGATCTTTGGTATATTGAAAAGTGTTTTTGAATTTACAAGGCCAGTCTTGTCAAGACGATAGCACCTTGCGTGAGCAGAATCCTTGGATTCATACCTCTATCTATGACCGAAGAACTATCGTGGCATTAGATTTTGATAGATCTAATTTGTAATTATACAGATCTGAATTTCTAATTGCTACTTTATCACATCTATTTTAAATCGAGTAAAAGTTTTCTTCAAATATTGAATCACCCAATTCACCCCCCTCTTGGGTGTCATTGATCGCGGGACTTCAATTGGTATCAGAGCTGTTGGCCTGGTTAGGAAAGCAATCCAGAGGGGGGAGTGAATGATTGCGCCATCTTTTTTTAACTAAATGCAGATAAAACAAGGAAAACTAGATAACTGAACAAAGAGTATTAACCATGATGAAGAACATACAAGCTCTCACAACTCTCCAGTGCAGAATGAAGAATCACTCGGATAAAATGTAAAGATCGGACAGATTGTATAAACTCTCAGCTCACCGCACCACACTCGTGAAGCAGAACGGGTAGAGTAGAATAACAAACCACAAGCCGCAAACCATGGGACAGGAGATTTTTAGGTGGTTCGGACGCACCCGAGTGCCGACCTACGTCCACCCCTCTCAACTCGAGAGGATTCCACTATGAACGATGCACGATGGCAGCAAGCAACCACAAACACAAGCTCGACAGCCCAACACACGTGGGTTCTCGTATGACGACGAGAAACCGCACACACGGAGACAATGCTCCAGTATCGTCTATGAAAGAAAATGATAGGGAAATACAAGCCCAATTCAGATTTTTGAATCTATGATCAAATGCAGATGTAGACACGTAAGAACAAGAAATCCCCCTTTGAATCTTCAACCAATCTCTGAGATAAGGTGGAAGGGTGCACTGGGGATGATATACCAGGGAGTGGAAGCCGTTGCATCTGCAGATTCAAATGCCTAGATAGCAGTTTGTGGAGACTGATGGTAGCCGCCCTCCAATCTGCACTCAGGCTCATTGGAGATGATCTCTAGCAGCCTTTTCTTCCGACTCCAGCAGACGCACACGCCCTCTCCTTCTCTTCCTGCAAGATTAGAAAAGTTTAGCCCACCAAAAGTATCTTCTACGAATGGGGATTGTAACATATATATAGCATCATATAGATGAAGAAATGACCATAATGCCCTTTTAAAAACCCTTTAAAAACACACCCAATGGATGGGAGAAACCCTAAGGGTAATATGGTAAAGGGCCATGGCCAATGGAACCCCAAATGGGGAGTTCGAAACCCAAACCCATAACCCGATCTGGGTGCAGCCAGCCAGGTGTCGACTCTTAGAGTCGACACCAAATATTTCAAGTTCTATCCCATAAAACAACGCAACTCCCAGGCAAGAGTCGGTGCACAATGTGTAAATACCTTTTTTAAGCAACTAGCCTAAGCTAGCATCGATCTAGTAAACTAGCATCAACACAAGTTTTACAAGCATAGGCAAACTGAAGAAGATGAGGTTGGTGCAAGCAATATCAACAAGAGGATGGGTCGGTGCATGTTATGACTCAGGTCGGTGCACATATTGAAATAGCCTTGACAAGGTCGGTGCATGTTTTACATGCGGTCGGTGCATGTTGTTTAGACAAGGGTCAGTGAAAATAACTGCGTGCACAGTGCAAGTGCAAGGTTGAAACTCGGCGCAAGTTTGCAAAGACCAGCACATGTAAGAACCAAGTCTGTGCTAGTATGAGAAAGTCAGAGCATATATTGACAAAATCTGTGAATATGTATAGAGATGTAAAGGATAGGTCGATGCACATTGGAAAGGAGGTCGGTGCACATTGTAATAAACCACAAACATGGGTCGGTGCACATTCTAATAAGGTCAGTGCACATTGTAAAATGCACAGACATAGTCGATGCACAATTGAAAAATAGGTCGGTGCAAAGATTTACGTGAAAGGAAACTCCAAGGGGTCGACCCTTGGGGTCGACCCTTGCGACTACCAGTGAGGAATCCATGCGATGTTTGAAAATCAACTCCCAGGGGTCGACCCTTGGCCATGGACTTAGCAAAATAAAATATGCAATGAATTAAAGTCCAGAGGTTTCAAACCCCAATCAAGGTAATGTGAAATACATTCTACCAGAAATTCTTGCCATGGAATTCAAAGATTGAGACACATTTAAGCTTGCACTTTAGACATGTAACACACTCAATTCAATCCTACATAAGTCAAGCCTCTGTGAACCTGCATGTTAAAGATGTTGAACTACACCCACAAATGAGGAGGCATTCTAGCTTCATAGTCAGTCAAACAACTTATCAACATCACTCGCATTGCATCAAGGAAACTTCAATGCAAATCACAAACTTATGCGATATGTCTTCGTCAAAACACGCCCGGGGCACCACAATCTCCCCCTTTTTGACAAAGATAAAACCACAAATTTGCATGAATAAAACAAGATAGACATTTCCTATTCTACAAACAAGTTCAGATTGAGTTTCAATTTCATACTTCATGCAAGAAAGATTTCATCATCGTCATGCAAACTTTATTACTCCCCCTTTTTGTTAGAGTCAACTAGGGGATTATGAGAATCAAGAAAGCAAAAGTGCATATGCACAGCTAACTTAGTGGAATGCAGATGAAAGAAATGAATGAACATTCAAGCACATATGCATTCATTAGTCTATATAGCATCAAGCATGTTCTACATGAACAGGTTAAGAACAATGCTATCGACCGAGAGGATGAGTTGCATGATCAAATATTAAAAGGGTGGTGCTTACAAAAAGTGGTACTACATTACCCATGAAATATGACTGATTCAAAAGGTACATTCACATAATCACTCCCTAGGCATATATGTAAAGGATGAGCAATGAAATCTATGTAATATGGATTTTCAGATTTTCTAAGGAACACAAGTAAGAACCTTTCCTCCCCACACTTCCATACACAGTGCTCGACTTTTGGTAGCTTCGCACAGCCCCAATATTTTTGCCCCTTTTTTTTCTTTTGATTATAACAAGATGACTAACCTTTTGACATGAGTCATGCCCTTTGTTTCAGAGGCAATTCTCGATTAATCGGTTTCATCATTTATTTGGATGTGGATTGTGTCACTTTTCGGCCCGAGTTGTATCCTTTGTCTCAGGGATACTTCCCGGCTACTCGGTGGCAAATCACATTTAGTCTTTTTGGTGGGGCTGACAACTTTTTCCTCACGAGTCACTCGACTTCTATGTAGGGGATCAAGTGCCCTCAAGAGTGTTGAGTTAATAAGTGAAATCCTTATTAAAATAGAGCCATTATCTCAAAAGTGCTGTAGTGTGAGAGATTGCACAGAATGTAAGAGTTGAATTAGCCTAATTATTGTGATGTCTCCCCCTAAGTGTATGCACGGTTGTAAAAAGAACCTCCCCCTTAATATGAGCCATGGAACAAGCATGTCTAATCGAAGCAATTTTATTTGGCAAGGGAGTCAGGTCATATGAGGGATCAAAAATTGTAAGGTGTATCGCGCATGAGGAAAGCTTCCAGTTGGACATATTCTAACTTTCGGCAATCACCATTTGATATACCAGAAATCATGTCCTTCAGGCACACAATTATGAAGTATATGCATTTATGTACACACGGATGCTAAAAGATAAAAGCATGTATGAACATTAATCAGTTATTCACTATGTTATGCACAAAAAGAAAAGATTGAAGTGTAAATGCCATGGAAAATCTCCTTATGTGCAAAAAGTAAAGCAGTATGCACAATTCCTTTATGAAAAGTCTAAAGTATGTATATACAAGGCAATTCAAAAAGACTTAACTATCTAATCTGCACACTCCTAATTCTCTCCTTAAAAAGTAAAACTGTTCAAAATTCAAAGGTTTTGTAAAAATATCTGCAAGTTGGTATTTTGTATCAATAAAAATTAACTCAAAATCATCTTTATTGATATGATCTCTAATGAAGTGATGTCTAACCTCAATGTGTTTTGTGCGAGAGTGTTGGACATGATTTTTGTATAGATTTATTATAGAAGTGTTATCACACATGATGGGAGTGTTTTTCAAACAAAAACCAAAATCTAAAAACTGATGTTGGATCCAGAGTACTTGAGCCGCACAATTGCCTACAGCCACATACTCGGCTTCAGTAGTTGATAAAGCCTCACAATATTTTTTCTTTGAGGCCCATGAGACCATGCAGCCCCCTAGAAATTGACAGTGACTGCTTGTACTCTTACGATCCATTTTACATCCAGCATAATCAGAATCAGTGTAAGCATGTAAATCAAAAGAGTTATTCTTATGATACCACAAACCAAGGTCAAGTGTACCGTTCAAATACCTGAAAATTCTTTTCATGGTCGACAAATGAGAATCCCTGGGACAAGATTGATATCTTGCACAGAGACAGACACTAAAATGTATGTTAGGCCTACTAGCAGTAAGATATAACAATGTTCCTATCATACCCCTAAAAAGTTTCTGATCAACTTTGTTACATTCTCTTCTTCCAATTTCAGTAAGGTGGACATTGGTGTAGCAAATGTTTTGGCAGTTTTCAATTGAAATTTCTTCACTATTTCTTGTGTGTACTTCTTCTGGTTGATGAAGATACCATCGTCTAGCTGCTTTATTTGAAGTCCCAAGAAGACGTTCAACTCGCCCATCAAGCTCATCTCGAACTCTCCCTACATGAGTTGGGCAAAGTCATCATTCATTTTCAGATCAGAGGCTCCAAAAATTATGTCATCTGCATAAACTTGAACAATTAAGGCATGTTCATCACAAGTTTTAGTAAACAACGTTTGATCTATATTATCTCGTTTGAAGCCATTATCTATCAAAAATGAACTCAAACGATCATACCATGCCCGGGGAGCTTGTTTTAACCCATATAGTGCCTTATCCAATTTGAAGACGTGGTCCGAAAATTTTTCATCTTCGAATCTCGGCGGTTGCTCCACGTATACTGCTTCCTTGATAACTCTGTTGAGGAAGGCACTCTTGATGTCCATTTGGAAGAGCTTGATGTTCCTGTGACATGCATAAGCAAGAAGAATTCTCACTGCTCTAATCTAGCCACAAGAGTGAAGATTCATCAAAATCTATTCCAAATTCTTGGGAGTAGCCCTTGGCTACCAACCTGTCCTTATTCCTCACAACCACCCCATCTTCACTAAGTTTGTTTCGAAAAACCCACTTAGTTTCGATTATGGGATGATTATCAGGCCGGGGCACGAGGAACCACACCCGATTCCTTTAGAATTGGTGTTCTTCTTGCATGGCGAGAACCCAAGAATTGTCATTAAGAGCATCATCTAAGGATTTAGGCTCAATACTGGAAAGCAAAGCTAGATTATCATGAATTTCAACTTCCCTGAATGAAGCCCGCGTTTGCACTCCATCATCCACACCGCCGATTACATTCTCCAACGGATGGTCCTTATGTGTGGTCAATTGGTGTGGTAGAGTCGGATGTACTTGTTCCTCTTGTTGCTCTTGCTCCTTTTCTTTTTCCTTTTCTTGATC
>JAHNEJ010002170.1:0-124080 GCA_022559845.1 Amorphophallus konjac | reverse complement strand
CCTCGAAGTTCAGTAATGTTCTTCGATGGGGGCATATCCATGATGGCGTTTACTTTATTAGGATCAATCTGAATCTCCCTTTTGCTAACTATGAATCCGAACAGCTTCCTTGAGGACACTCTGAATACACATTTCTTCAGATTCATCTTTAATTTGTACTCCCGGGCCCTTTGCAACACCTTGGCGAAAATAGCGGGGTGCTCTTCTTTCGACCTCGATTTCACCAAAATATCATCCACGTAAGCTTCCATATACACATGCATCATATCATGGTTGATGGGGGCATCTCTCACCATTCTCATTTTTTCCACAGCTCCGATTGCTCACTGGCAGTACTCCATTGTGTCCGTCACATTTTCTTAGTCATGGCATATAATTTTCATATTTTATTTGAGTCATATCATTGTAATTTTCTTTTTATTTGAGTCCAGTACCTAGGTTAGGAAGTCATTTACCTAACTTTGAGTGTCATTAGGTTGATTAGATTAGTTAATGGGCCCAATTCAATGGGCTAGGCCCAGCGGCGCCCCCTTCCCCCTTGGTTATTTGTCATTATTCCTTAACACAGGGACTTATTGTAAATTGTGGGATCATTATAAAAAGGAGCCCACTATCTCCATTTTTAGTTAATGAAGGATGAAAATCTATTGTTTGAGTTCCAAAAATTATATTTTGTTAGAGAGAATCCAATTGAGTTGGTGAGAAGCCCCTATCCCCCCTCTCTCTCTCTTCTCTCTCTCTCTCTCTATAGAAGGGGAGCACCCCTTCTCTCTCCTCTCTCCTCCCCCTCCCAAATTCAAATTTTCTTCTATCTCCTCTACATCACCCTCCACATCAGCCCTAGATCTGCCACCTAAGCTGCCACCTCAGCCACCTTGCCACTTCCCTAGGGGCATTAATTACCCCCACCAACTCCCACCAAATTTCTTCCCTCCCTAGGAGGATCTTGGCCTTCCCAACACAATCTCCCCTCTCCCCAACACAATCCTCTGTCTCCCCCATGCAATCTCTCACTCTCCCAAGGCAGAACACCCCACCCCAAGCACGCTTTCCCGTCCCCTAGGCCAGCATTAACCACCCTCATTATGCCAAATTCAAATCCACCTCCCTCTCCCTCCCAACACCAAATTCGCAACTCCCCCTCCGACCATCTGCTAGACCCCCTTCCAGACCCCATCCTCCCCCTCCCACACCTTGGAGCACCCCCTCCCAGACCCCCTCACAGCCAGGGGTTGCCTCCACACCTCCACCTTATTTCCCCTCCCATCTACCCCATTACCTATCTCCACCCTTTCATTCCAGTTCGCAGCCAGCAGAGAAGCCACTGGTTGCAGAGCCTGCCATGACTTCATCCCGGAGCCCCTGGATGCACATGAGATACCGTTGGAAGCGTCTCCCGGCCCTCTTCGTAATGGTGGTGGTCTCGTCCTTGTCTGAGTTCGTAGCTACCCGGAGGAGCCGTCATCGCCAGACTGCGGATCTTCTTCCTGACAGTCAACCTGAAGCAACTTGCAGAGGCTCCCACGGCCATCCTCTTGAAGTTATGGAAGCGGGGCTTGGCTGAGATTTTTTATGACGAGTTGCCTTCTAGTACGAAGAAGCGACACTCCGTTTAGAGTCCAGAGTTGTGAGTTACCAATTTTCTCCCCCGAGTGTGCAGGTTTGTTCCCTCTGGAACTAACCTGATACCCGACCACTGTTCGGGCCCTCGTTATCTCCTCCGACCACCTCCGACATCACGCGGGTCTTTGTTTGAAGAGGATTCGACCACGAATCCAACGACTCTGGACAAGCCTAAATTGGAGCCCTGGAGTGTCCGTGGCGGCCTTGCCTTCCTGCTGCAGTGGTGCAGACGCGACCATATCCAGAAGACAAAGCCCATGTTCATGCCTCTGCCCCGACCATCGTCGTCAACCAGAAATTCTCAAAAAAATTGGACGTCCTCCTGGGCCAACCCAAGAAGTTTTTCCACTTGTTTCATCACGAACGAAGTTCGGGAGAGGCCGCAGCGGCACCGACATCGATTGTCTATCCCCTGTTCCAGAGAGCAGACAGAAACGACAATTACCTTCCATTTAGTTTCCTAGTTCAACTTTCCCCTCCCCGCCTATCCGGCTGACCGCCCCTCCCTGCGTGGAGGTACATTTTATTGTAATCTAATTCTCCACCCCTAGTCCAACCCCCTTGCAAGGGGCGTAGTACATGTAACTTGAATTTTTTGGTTGAAGCTTCATCGGCGCGGCGTGCGGGTGATCCCACGCTTCCTCGCTCACCCTCGTCTCCCATCGGGATCAGTGTCTTCACACCGATCAGGTGAGCTTCGGTTACCCATTGCTGGTTTCATTCCATTACTGGTTTAGTATTGTCGCTAGTGCCGTCGGACGGTAAGTGAGTGCCTGATCCCAAATTACTATTTTGTGAGTGACTACCGCGGACAAGTTGTGAGAGAGCCATTACATCCTACGCCCTTGGCGTGCTGGCCGCCCTCGAGAGTGTGCATCCCAGGGCCCCTAGGGGTTCAATCTTAGGCTATCCAACCCCCGGAGCAGTGAGGTCCCGTCTAGGGACCTCACCGGCTTGCCTACGGACACGAGAGTGCCCTTAGCGGGTGAGTCCACTCGAGTGAGGTCACCGGTCCGTGCATTGCTTCCTTGCTAGGTCCAAGGTTCATTAGTCTTGTGGCTATCACCCCCAAGGTGGTGTCACATCAAGTGGTATCAGAGCAAGTTCTAGACTTGTTTCTACTAAGTCTTGTCCTAGGGCCATTGCATATATCCCCCCGATCATCATGACCACTTCCTACTTAACCTACTCGCCACCCATGGACTTCATTCTAGATGACAATATTACCTTTGACGGATCACGTTCTAGTAATTATGTTAGGTGGGAGGCTACCATGGAAATGTAGTTTGAAAAGACTTGGGTATATGGACCCGCAAGAGTCCCCAAGGCCAAGGGACGACTTCGGGGTCAAGCCAAAAGTAAGTGGGAGCACATAGAGGGATTAAGAAGGGTTAGGAGGGAAGAGCCCATTCACTCATGGGATGATACCACTCCTCCATCCCCACCCGAGATTCCTCTTCCTATCCGAGGAGCACTACCACTCCTCCACCCCCACCCGGCCAACTTGAGACCACCCTTAGGTCTCCACCCCCACCACTCCCAACAAATCCCCTCTCAACCATCATCACTACACTTGGCCACCAAGTCCTCTCCATTAAGACCCAAATGATCCCAGCATCCACCTCTCCACCTAACCCCATGAGGACCGCCACACCCCAACCAAAACCCCCTTCCACAACCCTCAATATCCAAACCAAATTGGCCCCCACTCCCAGCCCTCCACAATCGGCCGATCCCAAGGGGAAGAGACCCCTAACAGACCCGATTTCCCCAATGAGGACCACCACTCACCCAACCCTCACCATTCAAACCCAAGTGGACCCTGTGTCCACCCCTCCATCTAGGCCCATGACGGCCACCACCCCCCAACCCACAATCCCTCACCAAACCCATACCCCACAAGCCCCCTTGGTCCCCACCACTACCCCTCCATCGTCCCCTAAAAGGGATGCCCCCCCCCAAAACCAATCAACCCAAACCTTATCACCCAACCCACCTTCCACTTCCAACCCCAATCCTACCCCAACCTAGGCCTCCGCTACTTCCACTCCCAAACCCAACTCAAGTTCGACCTCGCTCACCACCCCGGGTGCACCATGCCCCAACGATCATCACCCTATCCCCAAAAAACCTTCACATTCTCTTGAGAAAGGAGGTCACACCCACTCACATAGGAGTAGTTACTAGTTTGGACCGTCTCCCCACCTATAAGGAAACCCAAGTTCACACCAATGGTGAGCAAGAGCTTCAACCCTTTACCACTTCAAACAGTCTGGGTCTAGAAGAGCCACAAACCTTAACAAATGGCACCATAATCATAGATGGGCCCCTAGCTAGATGGCTAAAGGAGAGACTGTAGCAACCCTGGTAAATTGAAGGAAGGAAATATTAAATGGATTGAAAACTAAACCAATGTTCAAAGCCAAACCTATATATATATACACTTAAACCACTTCATATATTTATATCAAATGGGCCTTACACTTAAACCATACTACAAATGGGCCAAAGATGAATAGCACCTCCTCTTAAGGCGCCATTTCATTAATTGAAGACCCCTCATGTGGGCGCCAATTACCTGAATGGCGCCCCTATGTTAGGCGCTATTTCCTTACAGTAGGAAAATTGGTAAGTCGATTGTAGTGTCTTGATCGAACTAGGAAGCATTGGCCGTTCTGGAAGGATAACATCCAGTAGGATTAACACGTAGGGAAGTTTAGATAACAATAGGATTCTTCCATGGAAACTTTGATTCCAATGAAACTCTTAAACCCTAGTAGGATTCTCTACCCTATAAATCTATTCCTCCGAAGCCATGCCAAGGCTACTGCCTCTAGACTTTTGCATCATACGTGAAGGAAGAAGCATCAACTTCTTCCTCTTGCTGTCAGCGTGAAGAAGTGCTACTCCTTCTTCCCCTCTGCTACCGACTACTACCTCGACGTAAAAAGAAGCCTCTTTTGCTTCTTCTCTGCTACTGGTTCTCTTTCATCCGGTGAACCTATAGAAGTTTTCTATTCCTCCTGCTGTGGTGAGCGGAAAGGGAGGACAGCTGTGTCTTTGGTTTCTTCCTTCTGCTGGATGAAGCTTGCTGCTGTTGCTGATACTCTTTTATCATCTTTCTGCTGCTGTTACCCACGTTCAGTTTCTCTGTATCGTTTCAAGGGTTACTCTTGTTACTGTTCTTCATTGTCTTAACGTTTCCATCATCCAAATCACCAATCAAGGTAGGTGTTCTCATGTACAAGCCCAATCTAATAGTTATCAGATCATGATCATGCATATAGGTCTGTTAGATTGTTTCTAGTAGGTTTTATAATGATTCTGGAAGTTTCAGTAGAAGGCGCCTCCCTCTAGGGCGCTATTTGATATAACGATTGTGCAAACAGTCATCAGATTTGTTGGTTAATTAATAATTACACATGTTCAAATTTTAATAACTATGAACCATGACATCTAATCTAATGCATGAGTATACTGTTCGATTCCTGCTATTTTTTTCTATCGATCCATGTACTTGTTCTTGCAAAATTATTTTTATTGAAAAAGTGCTACTGTTCATGATCAAATTACACTGATATTTAAAATCACGATGTGCATCCTGCCATTAATTTGAAATATGGCGCCCCTGACTAGGACGTTACTTACTGAATTGAAGACTTAAGCCAAGGCGCCATTTACATAATTTCTGGAATTTGAGAAATTAATATATTTAGAACCTGGATACAACGACTGAATGAATAGTCATTATATATTGAACTAGCGACCCTGCCCAGGGCGCTAATTCATAAATTGAAGACTTGATCTCAGGCGCCATTTACCTGAGTTTCTGATTTCTGAATATTTTCTATAACCCATTACAGTGGGTTATGAATATAGGCACTATATTCCATCCCGTGATTATAGTCCCACGTTTCACGATGTTTTATCGATTACCCCTCAACTTTTGGTGACATACGAGCCCTCCATTGGACATCCCGTTCCTTCGGACTGATAAGTTACTCATTGGGACCTGCATAAGACTCCTCGTAGTCTTGAATTCCCTCAAGGCTGATTGAGCATGTTGTACCACTAATACCTATGACACTTTTTGATTGCCATGTCACTCTAGAGAAACATGGTAACCCGGCCCTCATGGTATGCTAGTTGGATACCTTGAGTATGTTTCTTAAGTTAATGGGATGGAAACCATACCATTGCCATCACTCAAAGATTTAGTGCCCTACGTGTGGACACTAGTTCTTCTTGCTTTATCATGTTCAAAGAACAAGCACACATGTATATAGGGAGGCTTATTCTTAATGTCATGGCACCCACTAGGGAGCCAAATCCACCCAGTTTCTACGAGTATCACGATTGTAACGACTCGACTGTAGTATGTCCTTACATGTAATTTCTATCCTGGTGATTCTATTCCATGAGATCTACCTTATATTCCTACAAAGGTTCATTCCGTTGAAATTCTATATTGGCTATAACTAAAGTGGATGTCGAAATACATGATTCAATGTTGGCGCATATAAGGGCACGATCTGGTCCTAGGAGGAGCACCCGAAAGTACTTGTGCCCATGGGAGCTATTATTGATGACAGTGTGACATTGCACCGAATTGCATGACTTGTTTGAATGGACATTTCCACAAACTCTTATACTTGTACTTGACTTGACGTGACATGACATGCGTGGCCCGGAAGGGGTAATTACTTGCTTGCTTGATAACATGATAGCCAATTCTTGAAATGACTTGTGAAAAGTACTTGTTCGCTTATCTGGATATAATTACACGAAATCTTGTGAATTCGTGCTAGTCCATGCTAGTGTCTCTTGCTATACACTCTCTCTATTGTCGTTTCATCCGAACATGCATAGCTTTATTTGCATTCATGTAACATGTAATTTACTTAAAGCAAGCTAGAACTTGGGATATAATTCCTACTGAGCGTTTGCTCACCTAGTGTTTTCCCCTATTTTTAAGGTAATTCCGATGATAAGACTCATCCTGATGGGGATGTACAAGAGTGAAGAGTTTAGAGCCATTCCAACCGTCAAAGCATTATCTAGTCCTGTATTTTTTATTTTCTTGAGTCATCCATTGTACTTTTATTTTATTGAGTCCTAGTACTTTCGTTGTGAGTTGTAATATGAATACTCGAAGGTTAATAAAGGACTTGGTTATCATTGCTTGTGCGCGCTCTATCTTTGTGTGTCGAATATACTTACGCTCTGATCGACATGATTGATATAAACTCGTCACGCGTCTCCGGGTTCCTTCTGCGCTCGGGACGTGACAGAGACCAATTCACCCCATCACGTCCTATGTCTACCCTCCCATGGAGCTAAACCTCCCCATAGTACCCTTCTCAACCTATCGCACCACCATCCAATCATCCTACCAAGTGGAAACTTTAGGGGATCTTCTTAAGGGCCTGGCATGGCAAATCGAGTTCACTAGCATATTGACCCCTATGGCAGAACAACCTAGGAGCCTTGACCTCCTACACCTTTTTGTCGGGTCTATCACCTCAATGTGCACCATTGGTTGCTACACTAGCGACCTTTTTTTTTTCTACCCATGGTGGAAGAACCCATATCGATCCACTCACCTACCATTGAGATACCAAGAACATTGGCCAACCCATCCACTCGACACACCGGCCCAATAATTCCAATAAAGGAGGATGACTCATCGTTGTGTGAAGGTGTTGAGGACATGGAGCCCCTCCCTCTAGGTAGCCCTTTCCATGACCCTTTGACGACTTCATATGGGAGCCTAGTTACCCATGTGACCCACCCGCCTTACTCACCCCACCCCCACTCGCCATGTTGTACCAAGTCCATCTCTTCCTAGGCCCGGGTCACACCATAGGAGCCTTGACCTTGAACAACATCCACCTAGGGATTGAAGAAGTGCCCCATTCATTGATGTCCACCTACCTAGATTCCTTTGACCCTTTTGAGTGGAAGCTCAAAGGCCACCCCACCACCCCACACAAGGAAGTCATCTTTGGGAAAGAAATTCAAATGTCTTGGCACATCACACCACTTGGCATGATTAGTACGCCGGGTCCACTTGTTCATGTCACCCACATGTCAAGTAGGATGCATGATTGGTCTGTATTCGGGTGATACGAACCTCCCCCATTCAACATTGGTCATACTCATGTTAGGAGCATTTACGGATGTCCTAGTCCCCCGACATTTATCACCACATTGCATGATAGGTTCACCTACGGGTGTCCCGGTCCACCTAGCCCCACCAAAGTCTACATGGAAGCATTGCATGATAGGTCCACATATGGTTGCCCCAGTCCACCTTTGCATACCACACACTTCCCACCCGTACCACACCGTCACTCATGGCATAAGCATTCAAGCAAGCATCTAGCAACGGGCGGTGTGGTTCATGATGAATGGGAAAAAGCTCGCAAGTGCCACTTGGGACCCCAAGTAGGCAACCTAGTGATGGTGAGATTGGAGTGGCTCTACCTTAGGGTCACCTCCAAGTCGATGGCACGAGGACTTGAACCTTCTCAAGTTCCGAGTAGCTTTTGCAAACTAGCTTATGGGTTGGATTTACTAATGGGATTTTGGGATATACCCCACTTTCCACGCCGCAGATCTAGCACCCTCTAAGGGCACTACGGTAGATCCCAGTGAGCACCTTGAGCCTACCCCCACCCTTGTGAGTGACACCCTCGGAGAGCCTCCACATATCAGCTTGAGAGTCTGACGTGTGAACACGGAGGTAATACTAGGCATGCAGGGTACCATTGCCAGCAAGAGGGTGTGCCCGAGCCACCTTGAGAGGATGAAGAGCCGTGCCCCGGCTGAGGACGTGAGGTTGAGTTTGGAGGTCATGGCTCCCCCGGAGCTACATTAGAGGACCACTTCCCCGAGGGACCCATACTGGACGGAGTCAAGTTCTTCACACCGCGGGGGTATAATGGGGGCATCTCTCGCCCTTCACATTTTTTTCACAGCTCCAATTGCTCACTGACAGTACTCCATTGTGTCCGTCACATTTTATGAGTCATGGCATGTAATTTTCATATTTTATTTGAGTCATATCATTGTAATTATCCTTTTATTTAAGTCCAGTACCTAGGTTAGGCTGTCATTTACCTAAATTTGAGTGTCATTTGGTTGATTAGATTAGTTAATGGGCTCAATTCAATGGGCTAGGCCTAGGGGCACCCCCTTCCCCCTTGGTTATTTGTCATTATTCCTAAATACAGGGACTTATTGTAAATTGTGGGATCCCTATAAATCGGACCCCACTTCTCCATTTTTAGTTAATGAAGGATGAAAATCTATTGTTTGAGTTCCAGAAATTATCTATTATTGGAGAGAATCCAATTGAGTGGGTGAGAAGCCCCTATCCCCCCTCTCTCTCTCTAGAAGGGGTGCACCCCTTCTCTCTTCTCTCTCCTCTCTCCTCCCCCTCCCAAATTCAAATTTTATCCTCTCTCCACCACATCACCCTCCAGATCAGCCATAGATCTGCCACCTAAGCTGCCACCTCAGCCACCTTGCCAATTCCCTAGGTGTATTAATTACCCCCACCAACTCCACCAAATATCTTCCCTCCCTAGGAGGATCTTGGCCTTCCCAACACAATCCCCCCTCTCCCCAACACAATCCTCCCTCTCCCCCATGCAATCTCTCACTCTCCTAAGGCAGAACACCCCTCCCCAAGCACCCTTTCCCCTTCCCTAGGCCAGCATTAACCCCACTCATTAAGCCAAATTCAAATCCACCTCCCTCTCCCTCCCAACACCAAATTCGTAGCTCCCCATCCAACCATCTGCTAGACCCCCTCCCAGACCCCATTCTCCCCCTCCCACACCTTGGAACACCCCCACGCAAACCCCCTCACAGCCAGGGGTTGCCCCCACACACATCCACCTCATTTCTCCTCCCATCTACCCCATTCCCCCATTACCTATCTCCACCCTTTCATTCCAGTTCGCAAGCAGCAGAAAAGCCGCTGGTTCCAGAGCCTGCCGCGACTTCATCCCGGAGCCCCTGGATGTAAAAGAGGTATAGTTGGAAGCGTCTCCTGGCCGTCTTCGTAACAGTGGTGGTCTCGTCCCTTTCTGAGTTCTTAGCTGCCCGGAGGAGCTATCATTGTCAGACTGCGCATATTCTTCCTGATAGTCAACCTGAAGCAACTTGCAGAGGCTCCCACGGCCATCCTCTTGATGTTCTGGATTCGGGGCTTGGCTGATATCTTCTATGACGAGTCACCTTCTAGTACCAAGAAGAGGCACTCCGTTTGGCATCCAGAGCTGTGAGTTACCAATTTTCTCCCCCGGGTGCGCAGGTCCGTTCCCTCTAGAACAAACCTGATACCCAACCACTGTTCAGGCCCTTGTTATCTCCTCCAACTACCTCCAGTGTCCCCGAAGGTTTCTGTTCAAAGAGGATTCGACCACGAATCCAACGACTCCAGCCAAGTCTGAATCGGAGCCCGGGAGCATCCGCGGCGGCCTTGCCTTCCTGCTGTAGTGGTGTAGACGCGACCAGATCTAGAAGATAGAGCCCCATGTTCACGCCTCTGTCCCGACCATCGTCGTCAACCAAAAATTCTCAAAAAAATCGGACATCCTCCTAGGCCAACACAAGAGGTTTTTCCACTGGTTTCATCGTGAACGGAGTTTGAGAGAGGCCGCAGCGGCGCCGACATCAACTGTCTGTCCCCTGTTCCAGAGAGCGGACAGAAACAACAGTAACCTTCCATTTAGTTTCCTAGTTCAACTTTCCCCTCCCCGCCTGGCCGGCTGAACGACCCTCCCAGCGTGCAGGTACATTTTGGTTGTAATCTAATTCCCCACCCCTAGTCCAACCCCCTTGCAAGGGGCGTAGTGCATGTAACTTAAATTTTCAGGTTGAAGCTTCATCGGCGTAGCGTGCGGGTGAGCCCACGCTTCCTCGCTCGCCCTCATCGCCGACCGGGATCGGTGTCTTCACACCGGTCGGGTGAGCTTCGGTTACCCCTTGTTTGTTTCATTCCATAGCTGGTTTAGTATTGCCGCTAGTGCCGTCGGATGGTAAGTGAGTGCCCGATGCCGAATTACTATTTTATGAGTGACTATCGCGGGCAAGTTGTGAGAGAGCCATTACATCTCACACCCTTGGCGTGCTGGCCGCCCCCAAGAGTGGGCATACCAGGGCCCCTACGAGTTCAATCTTTGGCTAGCCAACCCCCGGAGCAGCGAGGTCCCGTCCCGGACCCTCACCACCATCACCGGGTTGCCTACAGACACGAGAGTGCGCTTAGCGGGTGAGTCCGCTCGAGTGAAGTCACCGGTCCGTGCATTGCTTGCTTGCTAGGTCCAAGGTTCAGTAGTCTTGTGGCTATCACCCCCAAGGTGGTGTCACATCAGTGGAATATTTCCATCATTTCCCTTTGATATATGGCACCTGCATTCTTCAGCCCGAATGGCATGACCACGTAGAAATAAGTGCCCCAGGGCGTGGTGAACGAGGTTTTGTCTTGATCCTCCGGAGCTAGACGGATTTGGTTATAACCAGAATAACCATCCATGAACGAGAGAGCTTCGTACCCGGATGTGTTATCTACCAACACATCGATATAAGGCAGCGGAAAATCATCCTTAGGACATGCCTTGTTCAAATCCCTGAAATCAATGCAAATTTGCACTTTACCATCTTTCTTCATAACAGGGACTATATTTGCCACCCACTAAGGATATAAGACAACCCAAATAAATCTGGCCTTATGCAATTTATCGACCTCTTCTTTCATTTTCAAGGCCATATGGGGGTGGAATCTTCTTAGTTTCTGCTTCACGGGTGTTGCCCCTGGTTTAAGTACAAGTCATGCTCTACTAAGGTGAGGTCAAGACCAGGCATGTCCTCATAGGACTAGGCAAATGAATCGCTATACTCCCTCAAAACTTTGGCCAATTCTTCTCCAACCTGAGGAGGGAGATTAGCAAAAATAAGAATAATCTTGGGATCCTCTTCAGTTCCGAGATTTATTCCTTTCGTAGACTCATCCACTATCGCCGATGGCTCATCGAGTCTCTTCAAACCTTGCGCGTACAAGTCATCAGTGCCATCTACGCCGCTATCCTCAAAATGTACCGGGTCTTTCTCATCCACAATCTCATAAACTCCTAGTCCGTCATCACTCCACACCCCATCTTGCTCCTCATCATCTTCCAAGATGACGGCTGTTTCTACGAACTTCGAACATCTAAGAGGGTGTGACAACGTTGGGCGAGATCTTGGAGGAACCTATCAGGGATGGCTTTAGAATGACGCATCATTGGGCGCGTAGCAAGAGTGGAATGGTTGGAGACACTAGAACAAGATCCTACTTCACTAGACCCGACCGACTCTACTTCCCTAGACTAAACAAGCCCTACATCTAACCTAGAGTATAGAAAATCTAATGGAAGGGAAACAGGGGCCTCGTGCCCCTGGGAAGAGGACTGACAGAACACAACATAATCCTCCACTGAAATCTCCGTTTTAAAATTGGCATTTTTTTTCTTGTAGATCAGTGGAGAGAACGTAGCAACACAGAGAGGAAGGTGGAGGAGGGAGTCTGAGGGGATAGATGGACGGACAGAAAATGTCGAAGAAAGGATCAGAGGAGGAGAAGAAAGGATTAGAAAGATCAACAGGTGGACAACAAGTGCATGTCCTGACAATGAGAAAATCAGTGGGCATTTCGAATAGGAATGGATCAATCAGGAGAGGAGGTGAACGGGGTACAGATTCCTGCTCTTGGAAAAGAGACTCCAAACGGGAAGGAGGCCAAGAGAAGGCAATTAGTGAGCTCCCTTCCTCCCGTGGATGGTAGGCTGGCTCTGCTGGCGTGTACTTCACGAGCTGCATCTCAGGGCTTCTCGGACAATCTTCTTCATGAAATAGCTTTGCAAAATCTTCACAGAAATCAGTCATATCATCAACTGGCCCCTCTAGTGGCAATGGTGGGCCAGAAACTGTACAAGCAGCATCTTATTTCTCATCAGGACGGGGCACTATCTTCAATGTACCAGGCTGCAACGGCCCCTTTACAAAATGTTGGCGGTAGTCCCAAGTCAACGACCCTGAGTCTCCTAGGATTGACAATGAGGTCTCTCAGTATCCGAGGCCCCTCCAGTTCATTTTTCTGCCGCTCGGGATGGGCTTCATCAGCCCCTATAGTTGAGCACCGAGACCCATGCCAAGCTTATAGCCTAGTTTGAATATCAAATTCCAGCCCTTAGGGTCTCTCATCGTGGGCTTTATCTTGATGTTGATTGGCGCGATGGCCAACTTGCGGTGTGCATAAGCCAATGGGAAATCGAGGTCCATTACAGAAATGACCAGTTTGTTGCTCGGCCAGAGCGTTGGCAATATTTTGTTGAAAATGACATCCACTGTTTGGACCGTAGATGTGGTCTTGACTTTTACTACCCACCCCCGGAATGGGAATTTAAGGCACTAGTGGGCTGTAGATGGCACTGCGTGGAGGTTGTCAATCCACGGACGACCCAGAATAGCCTTGAACATCGGGTCAATGTCTAGCACATAAAAGTCACGGCATTGTTAATGGCCCGAGTTCTGCTTGGATAGTAATCACCCCGTGGCAGGCCCTCCTTGAGTTGTCGTAAGCTGCTATCGTCGTTGGAGTGGGCCTTAGCATGTCTTCAGAGATATTGCATGCCCAGAGGGTGCTGAGGGGACAGACATTAATGGAGGCTCTAGTGTCCACCAAAGCCGCATCGATAACCACCTTATTCAAGGTGATGGAGATGCAGAGCGGCATTTGGCGTGCCTCGGGGGGTGCTAATTCAGATTCTGAGAAGGAAATGGCCGGCCCCTTAGTGATCGTGGCCAAAGCCATTAGTAAACTGTCTACCGCCATGTCCTCATTTACTAGGACCTTCTGCAAAAATTCTTTCAAAGCATCTTGGTGTAATTTGGACCTCTTTATTAACTCAAGGACAGATATCTTGGCTGGCATTCGGTCCAAATGGTGCAACAAATCGTACTGCATGCCGGGTAAAGGGTCCACTTCTTCATGATCAACAGCCTGCTGCAGGAACTGGGGATTGGGTGCGGGTGCACCAGTAGTGGGCTAGTTCTGATGAAATAGGCGCCCGCTCCGGAGGGCAAGGTTTTGTGCCAGCACGGCATCAGATGGTTTGATGGGGCCAACGGGGTGGACAAGGGGGTGAAAGTGGAGGTTGCGGGCAAAATGGGGGTGATGACAGGAGAGGAAGGCTTAATGGGTCCCGCCGGAAGAACGATGCGTGAAGAGTTAGGCGTGGGGTGACAATGGAGGGTGTAGTGAGTGTTGGCGTGGAGATGGGTGAAATGTTGGGCAATGCGGAGGGTAGGATAAGGGGTTTAGCAAGTGTGATGGGGGTTATTAGTTGCGGGTTAACGGATAGCGGGAGTAGAAGGTGAAGGGGAATCGGTAGGTGTGGTGGAGGGCCATGAGTTGGGCTGACGAGTCATCATTATAAGACCACCCAACATTAGGAGCTGGGCGGTGAACAATATTAACCTGAGCCGGTGCCAGCGACTGAGGTTGTTGAGCGGGCGGATGGTTGGGCATCGGATTCTGATGAATCCCCAATTCCTGTGCAAGCTGATGCTGCGATTGCTGCGGTGCTGGCTGTGGTGCTAGCTGCTATTACTGTCGTGGCTGCTATCTTCTCTCTTTGATATCTGTGATCACTTTGCAGATCTCATCCCAGTCAATGTTCTGCCCTTTGTGTAGATCATAGACAAGATCTCTAAATTGGAAGCATCTTTCGATTGTGTGCCCGGGCTCCCGGTGATAAATGCAGTATCTGGATTGGTCAACGGTCAGGTTCCAATTCGGCCGTTCCGGAGGAAGGTGTAAAGCCCTAATGGACAAAAGGGCAGAGAAGATGTCAGGAAGGGTTTCTGGCAATGGGGGGTACTGGGCTCTCTTGGGACCCGGACGTGCGGTTGCATAGCCGTTTGGTGGAGGGACGTTGTGCTATTGCGGCGACTGTTATGACTGATGGGGAGTGGGGAAGGATGGTTGTGTATTTGGTGGAGTGGTGAACTGAGGGTTACGGGGAGGCTGCTAGAAACGAGGTGGAGCAGGTTGGTTTGTTGATTGCAAATTGACGGCCTGCACCTGTTCATTTGTCTGGACCCCCTCGGTGACTGGCCCTTGAGGCTTTTTGGTGTACTTGGCTTTCTGGGGTTCAAAGAGGGTGTGGATAGGGGAATCCTTGAACTGGGTCTAGATGAACCTGGCCCTACTGTACAACTGGTGCATGTTAGCAATATCGTACATGGCCAAAATGTTTCTGAAGGTAGGGGTGGCAATGGAAATGAGGAGCTTAACCTTCTCCTCCTCCGGGATATGACCTGGCACACGGGCAGCCATCTGCCTCCATCTGTCAGCATATGTTGAAAAATCTTTATCAGTCTTCATCTCTTCGGCCTCAAGATCAGTGAATGAATATTTCGGGTCGACCCAATCTTTAAATCTCTAAATAAATTTCTCCTTCACTACCTTAAAGCTCTCTGCGTCCTCCAGCGGCAATGCATAGAACCACTCCAAGGTGACCCCATCTAATGAGCGGCGGAATAGATACGCCATGAGGCGATCGTCGTAGTGGAACTGTGCCGAATCATATAAGAAGTCCCTCACATAGATGTAGGGATTATTGTTCCCATCGTATTTTCGGTACGTGGGGAGCTCTGACTGAGAGGGAAAATGAATGTTATGGAAGCTAGGAACTGGGACATCAGCCAAAGACTGTGGGCCGACTTGCTTTGGGAGGAGGTCAAGCTGTTGCTGCATGGCAACCCACTTATCGAGGAGCTCCCACTCTCGGGTTGGAGGGGGTAAAGCAAGGGGAGCAGACCCGGCGTGAGGGGCCAAAGGGTAAGTTGATAAAGATGGAAGCCCATAAGAGGGATATTGGGCCAAGGAAGGACCCATACCTGAGTAAGTCAAGTGGGCGGCCCCAGCCTGAGGGCGCAGAAGGTCAACTAGGCCCACAAGGTCCTGTGCCATTGGTGGAATGGACCCATAAGGGTTAATCTGAGAAGATGGAAGGAGCCCGGCTTTCCCACTGTCAAGAGCCTGATGGGCCGAGTTAGAAGACTGGCCCGCCTCTAGATTTGGAAAACGAAGAACCCTGGGCTGGACCGCGGTTAACTCAATTGGGGCGGTAGAGGAAGCTCCGGGCCCATTAACCATGGACGGGGAAGCAGAGGTGGCAGCGAGACCCTACTGTGATGTAGAAGATGGTGGGGCATCTCACCCTTGTAAAGCTCGCCGAAGGACCTGAAGCTGGGCTGGATCTAGCTGGGCCATCATCTGGAGGATCTCACCGGCGGAGCCTTGAGTAGGAGGATGGAAAAGGGAGGGTTGACCACCCTCAATGACAACAGATAGTGGGGAGGCGGACCCCTTACTAATGACCCTAGGCGGGTCCTCTAGGAGGCCCTGAGGAAGAGAGTCCTCACGGGGTTGGGAAAAGTAGTAAGATGACATGGTGGAATCAAATAGTGGATTGAGATAGGAAATGAAGGAAGGGTTGTTCCTAGGAGAAGATCCTATGAACAGAAAACAACTCCACATGCAACGAGGTACCTAACACAAAGATGATAACACAAACAATAAGCACACCTAATAGGATGACTAGGAAAATGCACAAACAAAAGAGGTGATAAGAGGCAACCAAAGTCAATCAAGTTATGATGATGCACGTAAAATTTTAACTTGTTTTTCCCCTTTCGAACCTTAATGATTTGAATTAGATCAAAGTTCTCTCCAAAATAGGAATCATAAATTGGAGTGGATTTGGGGACTTGGTTGACTCTATGTGTACACTCTCTCACACAGATGCAACCTAAACACTGGGTGGTGAAGGTACAACCTGCCCGGCGTCCGTGTGAGAATCCACGGCTCACGGGGGCTTACGGAGGTCCCGGATAGGATCGCCTAGTCGACTCCAAGGAATATGGAAGCAAGAGGATCTCCTACTAAGGTAGGTATGCAACTAATATGATAAAATGTATGGTCCTATGTGCATCAGAGTGCATGCAAACTCTAGCCTAAAAGCTAACAAGCAATGATCAAACAATGATATGAATATGATGACAATAATATAAACATGAATGACAAGCAAGGGGAGACAAACAACACCCAAAATAAGTAGCAAAATGATGAACAACAAAGCACAAGTGGCAACCTCGGGGTGTACTGTAGTAAAATAATGGTCTGATGGAAGACCGCACAGGGAGTGAGACGATCCTGGGAGGACCGCAATATGCTAGGGAGCAACAAACACAAACAACATACTAAACTGAAAAGTAACATGGATGGTCAAGCGCGTACCTGAGTGATATAAGCGGTCTGATGAACGACCGTCAGCTGCATAAAACGGCCCTGATAGGACCGCAACAAGTAACAGCCACAGAAAGCAAATGACAAGAACTAAGCGGGGAGAAACGTACCTGAGACAGAAAGAGGCGGTCTATCGACCGACTGCTGGATACCGAAAACGGCCCACAGAGGACCACAATCAACTTAGAGAATAGAAATGGTGGTAAACAAAATGGACAATCCGTGGGGACCCTAAAATGACTCAAACAATGACATAGGAGCAGGTCAGCAATATCAGAAGCACGATGGGCATAAGGCGTCCCACCGTGATTGCCAAAAAAGGGATGTAGATAGGTTTAATTCCTAATCTAAAGGAAAAGAAGGAATGGAGTGTGTGTGAATGGATGTGACTAATATGGCATCAAACGAAACATAGAAGGACATAAAAAGCAATGAAATCAAACATCCACACATGATATCAAGTTGTGATGGCCACCAAGATATATAGTGCAATGAAGGATGCACTACGTACCTTGGAAAGGGGAGAGGATGAAGACACTCGACAAAAAAAGATGCAGCGCCGGTACAGGATGAAGACGGTCTGGAGATGACCACTGAACGGTGAAGATGGCCGGTCGATGGGCCGCTTCTGGTGCTGGAATAGTAAGCGGGAACAAGACACAAGCGCCGAAGTGAAACGGTTTCCAGTCGGCCACATACACCAGATACACGGTCTACGGAAGATCGCTTTCCTAAGTGAACGGTCGGAGGTAGACCGCAACAGCTTCCAGCTCCTCTTCAATTTTCAGTCCGGGAACTTGATCCTCCACCCCTTCCGGCCGGCCAGGAGGGATGGGCCTCGCGTTTAAGCACTTGCTGACCTGCAAAACAACGCAAATGACAGACAACAATGACCCCAAATTAGTTTATGAAAGTGTAGTATCTATAATTGGGAACTATGAAGAGAGCACATGATTGAAAAGGGAAGTACCTGGGGGTTGGGTTTTTAACCCCTATGGGGCGTGAAAAACAATGGGAAGGTGTAGAAATGACAGAATGCCAGTGAAAAATGCAGAGAAAATGAGGGAGAATGATGAGGAAATGACTAGAACAATGGCCAAAAAGAACTTAAGCTATGACTCAAAACGTGAAGGAAATAGACTACTCCCTGAATCGAAGGCTTAGAGGACATAGAAAGCCTTTCCCCCTGGCTGGACTTCACTCAAGAAAGCGACAACACCTCGACGTTGACTTAGATCTCCCCCCTCCCCCCCTTAAATGACTCAAGGGTTCTATTTATAGACCGTTGAGACCCTAGCTCAAATGGAGGGCTTTTGGGCAGGAATTAGACTTGGACTATGTTGAATAAAATGGAGATAATACTCCCAAGTTTTATCAGGATCAAACGGCGCTAGATTTGGTTGAGAATCCGCAGAGAAATCCATGGATCAAGTACGGAGTTTGACCGTGGATAGAGAGAGAAACTGCCCGTCAACGTAGGAATCTCGGTTGAAAGAAATGGTCCATCGATAGACCGCCTAGTGTGCTAATTGGCCGATCAAATGACCGTTATGCATCTGGCCAGTAGAAAGTAAAAATAAGATAAATGCACCCATTTATCCAAAGACCAATTCAAAATAAATTCCCGCCAAGTAGAAATGGTCTTTTGACAGACCGCCACTTGGCTCAACGGTCTATTGCCAAACCGCTTTTACCCTTATCGTTGAAAGATAAAACAAGATAAATCCACTTAATTATCCACTGACCGAGTCAAATGGGCATTCCTGCCAAGTAGAAATGACTCTCGGAAGACCGCCACAATCATGGGACGGTCTATCGTGAGACCATTTATAATAGTAACTGGCCGACTTAGAAAATGATAGGTTGACGCAGGGAGCGCAAACGGTCACTCAACAGACCGCCACCTTCCTGAAAATGGCCTATCGTGAAACCGTTATTTAAGGTGATCGTTGGAAAAGAGCAAATAAGAGGCAAGTAGGCACACTCAATCCAAAGACCTAGTCAAACCAAATCTCACTAAGTCCAAACTCGAGAAAACATAGGAGTAAACCCCAGCTAGGGAGAAAGGGACTCATTAAATAGGCCCAAAACAATCTGAAAAATGGCCCAATTAGTAATGGACAACCTTGGGACATCATAAATAAAGGTAAGAAAATAGCCCAACTCAAAGCTAAGAAAACGGGTGTCAACATCTATGCAATGAAAACTATGCAGGGAGTGATGACTTATACTCATGACCATCTTGACTGATCTATGTGCAAGTTAGACCCATGGTACTAGGCAGAGGACTTAAATCTTAGGATCACCTCATGCCTGGTGAAAGCTTACAGATAGGCTTAACCTGTCTTTATTCATATCACCATTTATTATACCATGAAGTCATGCATGAAAATACAATAACAATTTCAGTGCAGTCCAATATGTAGTGTCAGTTTTTCATAATATGCAAGATAATGCAACTGGATATGCATATGTAAAAATGTATGCATGAGCATGTCAACATATGCATTGAAAGACATTGTTGAATTATGTAGCCTAAACATTTCAAACTCCCCCTTACTTATTCAACCAAGCGAGATAATGAATTCATGACTCTAATTTAAATAGACCTTTAACTAACCAGAATTAAATGAAAATTAACAGATTCAATATTAAAAGAACAAAACTGGGGATTTTACCAGTCCAGGGGTGCCTTGGCTTATTGAAGCTCTTTATTCCTCAGCTCCAAGGCACTCCTGCAAAACAGTTCTTCATTTTCAATTTTTAGGTACCCAAGTCTCCTTGGGTCTAGAAGGGTTAGAGGCACCTTTGGTGGGTGCTCTCCAAGACATCTGGGCTTGTAAGTCTACAAATTTCATCAATCGGCAATCAAACATAGAGTGCCCAAATTTTCCACAGTAATGACATGAAACTACAGGTTTTGTGTTCTTCTTATGCATGTTAGCAAGAGCATGGAATTCTGACCATAACCAAACCTATTATCATATCTATTATGAGAAGCTCTCTTCCCTTTCACATGCCAACAGTCCTTGACTGTATGACCATGCTTTCCATAATAGAAGCACACAATGTGCTTACTTCTAGAACCAAATTCATTTCTATCAAAAACCTTTTTATTGAGAAGAAATTAACCAGTTTTGAATGAACATTTCTTCCCTGGCCAAACCATCAATGTGTAGGAATGTGGCCTATCTTGCCACAACAAAAACAATGAACTTTCCTATTCTGGATAGTAACATGTTTCTTAGCATACGTCCTACCATCATGCTGTTCATCCTTTTTCATGAGAAAGCACTTGTGCATCAGGTGTCCATGCTTACCACAATAATGACAAGAATCATTATTTTTTTTAGTGGCATGATGTGCAGCAGATGAGTTTTTAGCATGCTGATTGTTGAACTCCTTTTTCTGAGATTTGTTTTTCTGTTTCTGAAATTTTAGGTTTTCAGGATGTTTCTGTGTTTTGGTTGGTTTTTGATTTTTCAGAGTTGTAGGTTGTTTAGATTGAGATGTGGTGGCTACATTTGAAGCTTTCACTGAGGATGTCTTCAATTTATTTTCAAAGGATTTTTTATTAACTGGATTGTAGCCTAGCCCTTCTTTTGTATAATTTACCTTTGTTCCCAATAGTTTGTCCAAGTTTTCTTGCCCATCAACAAATTTAGATAATGAATTTTTTAAGTCTTGGACTTCATTTTCCAAGGAGGCAATCAACAATTCAAAGTTTGCATTTTTTTCATCACAGTTTGCCGGTCTTTCATTAAGCATAGCATTAGCAGTTTTGAGGTTCTCAATTTTAGTTTTAAGACTATCCAAATCTTCTGAACTGTCCGACATCACACTCTTACCTTTTTCGAAAGCAACTAATCTATCAGACAGGGTAGTGTATAGATGTTTTAGTTTTTCTATCTCTTCCTTGTGTTTGTCATTTTGAATTTACCCATTTTTTAACAGTTGATCATCATGAGATGCTCGCTGATTATTTACAGTTTCAGATTCTCTTTGTAGATTTTCATGGTTTTTCTGAAGCTCCATGTTCACAGACTTGATAGCATCGAATTTTTTAGCAATCAAATTATTCTCCTCTTCAATTTTCCTGAATTTTTATTTACTTTTTTAATGGATTTTCTGAGAGGTCCATTTTCATATTTCAGTTTATTTAGTTCTGAGTTAACACATCAAGATCTTCCAATTGTTTTCTCAGTTTTTCATTTTAAGTTTTGTAAGTTTCTAAATCATCATTCTGTAAGCAAGTATTCATGCTAGCATTCAGTTTCTTTTTCAACATCTTGTGTTGTTTTCTTAGCAGTTCATGAGATTCAAGTAAATAACTATAGGCATTCACCCAGTCTTCTATGGAATAATTTTTGAAAGGGTTACTTTCTTCTTCTTCAATCTCATTTTGATCACTATTGTGATCGTCAGCCATCATGCATCTATCATGCCCTCTCCCATTCACAACTGTCAGTCTTTCCAGTATTCCTTTAGCGGTGCTGCATGGAGAGAAATAAGGGAGTAAGTCAGAATTAATAGCAGCCCTCATTAAATTTAGAGCTCTAAGATTATTAGCATTCTTAGACCTATGACTATTAGTCCATTTAGATTCATCCTTAGGTAAACTATGTGGACCATGTGAAATTAGCTTCCATAGGTCAGGACCAATCGATCTAACATACCTGCGCATGCTACTAAGCCAGGAATCAAAATTAGAACCATTGAAAACCGGTGGATGAGCCATAGATGCCGTGCAAACACAATTCAAGCAATAGACCGAGCATAAACAGAAATACACCTAAAACTAGCAGGATCCTCTGCAGATCGTTGGATCTGATGAACCGGAGCCTGCTCCAATACCAATTGTTAGGAAGGAGATAGGTGCACAGAGGGATCTAGAGGGGGGGTGAATGGAGCCAACCTATGATTATAGCCCAATTTTGAGATTTCTGACAATTTAATCCTAAAATGAAATGTAACTTAAATAAACTGCAAGTGAACAAGAGCAGAAGACTCACGGCGTCGAAGCTCACAGATGACTAACAAGTCTCATGGAACCTAACACGAACACTTAGCACTCGGTGAGCATATCCCAAGTATAAGCAGACAATAGAAAGAACGTTCAGTTCGAGCCACAATCAAACATGTGATGAGTGCTCGATGTAAATGGATGCAATCCTTAGCTTACACTCATTCGAGCGGATCATATATCAAACATACTAACTCATGCTGAAAGAAATACTATATCAGATGAAAGATCGAAGCAACTGAAGCATCAATCACTTTGCGCTCAATGAACTTTTGCCACGGGAACCACTCAGAAGCAAATGCTTCTACTAAACACCCAATCAGACACTTAATTTTATGACTGATTCAACAGATGTCACAGGAAACAACTTCTAATGATAACCATACAACCAACCTGTGAAGGGGAAAGTTGGTATGGAAAATGTGCGCAAAGACAAACCATGGTGGACAAGATTTTTAGATGGTTCGGTCTGCTACCCATAGACCTACATCCATCCCTTACTCAAACCCGAGTGAGGCTTCCCTTGCTCAAGCAAGACGCAGACTCAGTCTGCAAACATCCGCTGCCAAACAGCTTAAAACCAAGGGAGACAAATCCCTCTGACCTGATCTTGCTACCCACAAGATCAAACCCCACTGCTACCCGCAGTGACCGAAGAATAGATCTCCCTTCTTCTGTAAATGCAGAAGGGACGTGAACAACAAGCCACTGCTCACCAAAACCCAGAGGATTAGGTCCTCTCTTCCTCTGAAGCCATAGAGGGATACCCAGAGATTAGATCTCCCTTCTTCTGAAACACTCAGAAGGAACCCCTATCTCTAAACAGAGAGTCGAAAGAATAATGTGAAAACTAAAATGAACAAAAAATAGAAAAATAAATAGAAAGCAAAAGCATATAGCTCCACACGAGTGTGGTAGTTCTGGATTTGATACAAGAACTAATGAACACACAGATCTTCAGTAAGACTGGCTGCTCTCAGTTGATTTGATCTCGAGCTCTCTATTCTCCTTTCTTTTCTCTCATTCTTCTTTCTCAGCTCTTCTCTCTTTTTCTCTGCTCACTCACTGGCTCGTCTTCTTCTTCTCTGGTGGTCTCTCTTTCTTCTTCAACAGCCTCACTTCTTTTTACTGCTGTAGCCTCTCTTTTTCTTCGAAGGATGAAGGTCCCTTTTTATACGTAGAACAGAGCCTCCGGAAAAGCCATGGGTAAGGGATTTGATACCTTTTAATTCCCATTCCTCCATGTAGCAATAAGAAAAAGAATGTTTATGACATCGAACCTCAGATCACGTGCCCAATATTACTTTTCTTGGATCACATGATACTTACCTGCCTTGCCAATGATTGATCGAACTCACGTGACTACCTTGAGTTCTCACGCTGTCACCTAAGTGTCTCTACTGCCTACCCAGTGTTCACTAGTTTGCCAACCTTAGCTGCATAAAGGTACTTCACAGTGTTAGCTTCATTCAGAGATCCAATATTCGTAGAGATTCCAGCTACTCCCTCTTCTCCTGTCTTCTAATCAGTTTCTGATGGTTCTCAGGTTCCCAGATCTGCCATATAGTATGCAATCTTAGTATGCTATTATTATTAAAACAAACAGTATTTGTCTTTGAGTCCCTTCTGAATTCATCTCTTGAATTTGGTTTATCAAGATTGTTTACAGCTTGTGAAGTCTCTAGATCCAAGCTTGATTATTGAATTGTACTAAGCAAAATAGATCTGGATCCAAATGAAGACTAGCTGAATCTGATCTTCTGATGCACTGACCTGATAGCTTTGCCAACTCCAAGTGCATCGACATTTTTTGATTGCTCAGATTTCTTTGGCTGAAACTTTGGTCTAATGCCTCGACCTGTCTTAACATAGCTGCATCGCCCTGTGTTAATAGAACAACACTTGAGAACTATATGCATCGACCTTACCAATAGATCTGACATAGCTGCATCGACCTTTCTTCTAAAAATCTTTAAGTGCATCGACCTTTCATCTTTGAAATATTGAGGTGCATCGACCTTATATCACCAGATTTGCTCAACTGTGTTGACCTGATCAAGATGAATTTTCTTGCATGCATCGACCTGTCTTGGTTCTTGACGGCTACTGCTGACTGACGCTTTGACTTTGCTGACCAAAAGATTCTTCATGTGCATCGACCTGATAACATGAAGACTTCAGCTGCATCGACCTGATTAAGCTGAAACTACAATGTGCATCGACCGATTTTTCCATCCTTCCAATGGGAGTCGACTTCCAGAGGTGACACTTTTTGAACCTAAGCCTGTCATAGTAGCTTCTTTTTCCTGGTAGAAGCAGAAGTCAACTTTTAGAGTCGACACTTTCATCAGACTTTTTCTTCAATGTCTTATGTTGACTTTTTGATTTATCTTTAGAACCTATTGTATATATTTTGTTGGTGGGTGATGTTATGTGTGATGTGTGAGATATAGATATGATGCGAGTGGGTGATGTGCTCACTCAAGCAATCAATAACATCAAGCATGGAGCATGTGGGCATGTCATCTTAACAATGCAAAGATAAAGCAAGGAGGAAACTAAACACACGCCGGGGCGTGGAGCAAAGGAATAAAAAGGAAACACACACCGTGGGTGTGGAGCAACTAAAAGCAAAGGAAGAAATGATGACAAATACCTAAGTAAGGAAGGATGTGATCGCCACCAAAGCAAATAATGCAGTGAAAGTACACTATGTACCTTGGAAAGAGCCGAGTGAAGCACACCAGCCCGCGGGAGAGAATAACAAGGTGCTGCGGAGACAAACGGTCCACAGATGACCGCTAGGCGAACAGAAATGGTCTAACGATAGACTGCCAAGAATCCCCAAACGGTCTGACAAACGGCCTCTAGACGCACCCAAAACAATGATGTGGAACTTGGATATCCGCCCCTCTTGGCCGGCCAGAAGAGTTGGGCCTCGTGCAGTGAGCTCTGTAAACCTGCAAAAGAGTGTAAACACACAGAAAAAGTAACCCAATTAGCCCTTGGACAAGTGTAGTATCTATAGTGCAATTAAGCTAAGATGCATAAAAGGGGACGGTGAATACCTGGGGGTTGGTCTTTTTTTTTAACCCCTGTGGGGTGTGGAAAAAGTAGGAGGATGTTTGAAAATGTGATGTGAGTGCAGAAGAACGTGGAAGAAGAAGAGGGAACATGCTATGATTATGCAAAGGAAGACTAAGACTAAGAGAGGAAAAAGACATAAAGAACACTAATGGAACATGATACTCCCTAGACCAGATGACTCAAGGACATAGAAATTGATAGGACCAATGGTATGCTCCGATACCAACTGATAGGACCGGTGCAATGGATTCAGAGGGGGGGGATGAATCCCTCTTTAAAACTTCACTCAATTGACACTTAAAGCAATCAGAGTTAACGAACAAAAATCAATTGAGATCTTCCAACTAAGAGATTCGCAGAAGCACATTATCAATAAGTTGTGCTACTAAACTGTAGACACTTAGCCAAGTCTGATCCGTATATAGAGTCAAGTACGAATAGCGTGTGCCTTAAGGCATCCAGATAGAATACTCAATTGAAACGCTCCTAGCCATTCATCTATCGACAATCGGATAAGAAATCAAACCACGAAAATAATACATTTTTAGGTGGTTCGGTCCACAGACCTACGTCCACCCCACACTCCAACTAGAGTGTGGATTCCGCTGATACACAGCTTAACAGCTGGGCCTCACAGCATGCCAACATCAGCTGAGCATCAAAGCTTACTTCTGCTGGGCAATACAGCTTAGCCATCTGCTGACTCACAGCTTAACTGTTGGGTGTTACAGCTTGGTCAACCAGAGGAATCCTCCTCTGCAACCGCTGGGGCTTACAGCTTAACCCGTCCAGAGGAGTCGACCTCTGCTACTTCTGACAAACAGCTTGAAACAAGGATAAGAGAAAATAAAGATGAAAGTAACAATGTCGAAAAGCTGTGAAACTCTACAAACCAAAGTTTCTCTCGCAGGAGCTAACTGGCCTGGATTTGATCCACAGTCTAGTAGAACCAGATCTTCAGTTAAATCTTATGTCTTCTTCTCCACGAACTCTCTCTCTCTCTCTTCTTCTTCTTCTGCTAGTCTATGCCTCTCTGCCTCTCTTTTCTTTTCTTCTCACTGTCTCCTCACTCTTTCTTTTTCAAACACTTCTCTCTTCTGCTCTTCTTCTACTCTCTCTCTAATTTTCTCCCCTTTCTTCTTCTTCTCTGCACTTGATCTCTCTCTCTTTCACTTCTTCTTCTTCTGCTCTCGAGAGATATCCTTCTGATTGTCGAAGCAGAACATATATACTGCATCAGGTCAAGTTGACGAGCTCTTGCCCTAGGACTGTGGAGGGAACACTCCGCCTGGAAGCTTCAGGAGACACTCGCCACTTGTCAGAATCTAGTGGAATAAGGGTCCACGTGGTAGCATCTTTGAGTGAGGATCATCATTGGATCATGTGCCCTTCTTGAGGAACACGAGCTGTTGACCTGTTGCATAAGTGTCTTTCAGTTATGTATAAAATATGCACATACTTCATTTAATCACGAAGGATGTGCACGGACATAGGGTATGATATGCACGAAGCAACTGGAGTTGCATGGACCTAGTTAGTACAAAGTAAACTTGCACCGACTTGTTCAAGCAAGAGAACATGCACTCACTTTGCCACCATGTGCATGGACTAAATGTGATGATTACACACACATGCACAGACTCAATCATTCCAGCGAAAGCAAATGCACCGACATGCTTTCAACGTAAAGCCTGAGGATGCATTGTCAGGATATATGTAGTGTGCAAGTGTTGCATGGACATGATCAATCAGTGAGTGCCCCGTCTTGGACTACACCGGTGCATGAATGAGAGATGCACAGACTCACTTATGCAGGTGCAAGTATTGCACAGTCTCATTTCAATACTAGGATCAAAGATTGCACCGACCGTGCTAAAACATGACATAGCACTGACTATCAATTTCAAGGCATCGTGTAGGAACAAGACGCACAGACCACTATCCACATGAACAATAACATGCAGTAAGTTTGTTGTGCAGCTTGACTGAGATATGCATGAACCTTAGCCTTAGACAAAACTTAAGTGCACTGACTTAACTGATGCTCAGACATGTTCAGACGCAATGCAGCAAGCAAAATAATGCACCAACCTAAAGCAGTAACTGAATGCTCATCAGTTAAATCATCATTAAGGCATACAGATTAAGCACTTAATCATAGATTAATCATGCATTCTTATGTGGTGACTCCTAATGTTGCTATCATCAAAACAACACAACATCATCAAGGCACAAGGGGCACAACAATCTCCCCCTTTTTGATGGTGGCAACACAATGAGTCACACTGACCACAATGAGTCACACTGACTCATCAAGCATCAAACTATTCTCTCCCTTTGACTTCATCAAAAAGAGGATAGTTTGCAAAGAATAGAATGAAGCAGTGCTCATGGAAATAAAGTTCTCCCCTGAAACATTAGCATGAGTACATAAAAGACCAGAACCCCTTTTGACAAGCATACATTTCTCCCCCGAACAACATGAAAGCAGGACAGCTCTTCCTTTTATAACATATAATAACCAGAACGCCTCCTGAGAACATAAGTAAAATCAAAGATGAAGCACATGATGTGTCGACAGGGATGAACTCTGGTTATCCAATGAATCACTCTGGAATCCACCATCACAAGAAATCTGAAGCAATATTGGTTGTGGCACCTTACATTTGTATGGACAGAATAATGCAAGTGGAAGGCCACAGAACCAGAACCGGTTACACGAGTCATTTGTCAGGAATACAGAAACAAGATGGAAGATTCCAACAGTATAGAGAATGATTCAGATGATGTAAATGATGTAATTGTAGTCAAAGGTGGGATATGTGACAGCAAGCAGGGCACAGGATTTTTCAAGGATCATTCAAACAGCAAGAGGGCAAGATATGTCATACAGTGTTCCTGGTGATCAAGCTGTCAGAATTGAAATTGATCATAAGAAGATGTAGAGTTGGTACCACAATAATGAGTCCTCAAGAAAAGACTCTCCTATCATAGGGGGTTATGAATTAACCTACATGATCCAACTGGTTTAACCATGATGTATACCAAATTTGTCAATTAAATCAATACTCATATCTGAAGCAAGTTTTAATAAAACTGAACTAGCTAATCATGCAATATACAAGATCAATCATCTTCCAATTTACTCAAATAATCTTAATGACTCCTTTGAGAGTCACATAGAATAGTGTTGAAATTAAACACCCTTACTAGAACATGAGTTGACAGTTTTTGCAAGATATTTGCTTTTGATTAGAACACAATATTTCCTGAGCAATTTGAGTTGATCAATACCTTTTTACATGAGGCACAACACGTCTTAGGTGAAGTGACCCAGTTACTCGGTGTGATAACAGTCATTGCCTCTCAATTGTGAGAACAGAGTTAGCAATAGGAGTGTCTTTCACATGAGGAGACACCTTGATCAGAGGTCAGAATCCCCAGTTACTCAACTGAAACATGCCATTGCTCTGTCAGGTTTGATAAATTTCTTTTACTGCAGAGGTACTATGGCACTTCATGACTTAGGTTTTACTCCATTTCTTTGATGGAGGACCCAGTTTCTTGGTGACCAAAGTCATTGCTCTGAATTCAGTTTTTCCTTCTTAGTCAACATTTTTCAAGTTGATGTTTAAAAACAATACCCACTCCATGTATCTCTACCAGTGGTCTTGAGATTATATTTTCAGATTTCAGATGAGTGAGTCTAGACATTCCATGACATGATTGGTTAAGATTTATTAAAACTTTTGATTCAGATATTTTCATTCATTTGAATACAAATCTAGAATACATTAAGCTTATACCGGTTTGACATAGTGGTCATTCTTAAACTTGTATGATAGGAATTTCTTTTACATTTTCTTTTTCAGACTAAAAACATGGTACACAACTTGAAGTTCTCAGATCAGTCCAATCAATGCAACTTAACAACTTATCATTCCTGGAACAAGAATCAGATTAATCAGACCAGCTTGAAAGGATGTGAGTGTTGGATGGGTACAAGTTGGTAGAGCAAATAACGACAGGAGAGAAGACCATCAAATGTATGTAGAACAGAATCAATTTCAATAGCTGGGTCTGGAGTACAGACAAATCAACTAAACAAGTAGAAACATCAGAGAATTCAAGTGAGCCACACATTGGCAAGGGAATAGATAAGATTGCTAGGCAGACGGAGTTCAAGAGGTGAATAAGTGATGAAGCATGCATGCTCCCCCTGTCTAGATGCAATGGAATATGTTTTTAGGATTTTCAAATTTTATGACATGCACTACTCTTCATATGTGCAGTATGCAACAAATCTGATAAAGAGATCATGATGACCAAGTGACAATAGACAAACTCCCCCTGACAAAATGCAAGATATGCAATGAAGGCACAGCTCATGATTTTAAAACTTAGGCTCGAAGAAAATTCATGCTTGTTCAATTAGAGAGAGAAACTACCAAATGCATCAAGTTCATTTCAAATTTTCAGAAAGTTTCAATTAACCACGAATCAAATCAACAAGATGCTCAACCATCTCAAATAAGCAATTTTCAGATGATGGAATTTAAACATAGTGTTCAGAACTGACTAATTTTGAAAGAATATGAATTGTAACTTGCACTGAGTTCCGTTTCACACAAGCCATATGTGCACCGACCTTTCTATTATGTGACAGAGAAGCATGCACTGACTTAAATCAAACATGAACCATACAATGCACCGACCTTGGCATGTGAACAACACGAAGTGCACGGACCTGTATGCAATGTAGACATAAGATGCACCGACTATATGCAAGACATGCAACTACCTATACTCAGTGCAATACGTGTATCGACTTTAAACATCAACTATGCAAAGCATGCATATGACACTCAGTTGTGCAACAATTATTAAAACATCAGAACATTCTTTATTTAGAGAGAATCATGCGAGAGCGATCCAATTTTCAAGAGATGTCAGTTAAGCACAGACAGATTAATATGATATGCAAACATCTAAAGCAAACAATTTCAGATAGCAGACTTTAAGGTAAGTTTTTAGAACTAACCTGTACAGCGCAGTCATGGGGTTTTCATTCTTGAGTGCCTTGGATTATTGACTCCTTTATTCATCAGCTTCCAAGGCACACTTGTAAAAATTTGATCACTTTGATCCATCAGGAACCCAAGCAGTCTTGGGTCCTGTACTAACCCCAACATGTGTTCGAAACAGTTCCTTAGCAACATTATCATCAAATTCCGTCAAGTGACAGTTGGCTATGGAGTGTCCAAATTTACCACAGTATTTACAATAAGCAGCATATTTTCTAATATTATGATGCACATTAACAGAAGCATGAGGCTTATGTGCATAAGTATGAAATGATATGTTGTTTACATGGACATTTTGTTTCTTATTATTAACTAACCAACATTTAGCAGATTTGTGACCTAGCTTGCCACAGTTAAAACATGAAAAGTTCACAAGTCATTTTGCAGGAAATTGGACAAAGTAGGGACTGACAGAATTTTCCTTAACATGCCAATAGTCCTTGACTGTATGGCCACACTTCCCACATTCGAAACACTTGATGTGCTTACCTTTATGGCCCTTTTTGCCCCAAGTGGATCCAGACTAGCACTCAATGGCTTTGTGACCAGGTTTGTTACAGTTGAAGCCAATGATATGCTGGTTTAAAGCAATTCTGTTTCTTTTAGAGCCATGATGATTTGCAGAATATCTAGCATGCATCCTATCATTGAATTTCATGATGAAACATGCATCCATAAGATGACCATGCCTACCACAGTAACGACAATATACACCAGACTTTCTAGTAGCATGGTTTCTACCAAATCAATTTCTAGAATGCAATGTTTCACTTGCATGCTCATCTTCTATCAATAATCTGTAATCATCCATTACGCGACCTGCCTTGCCACAATAATGGCATGCACCATCCTTTTCGTGTGCATGCGAATGAGTAGGGGATTGGTAAGTGGCATGCAATTCACTATCATAGTCCACAGAATCATCAGAATTCCTAGCACGAGCAGGGACAAATTTAATCTTATTCTTCTGAGCATTTTTCTTTAAATTCTTCCTCCTTTTCTCACTTTTCATTTGTTTTTCATTTTTCTGGACCTTGAATTGAAATACAGATAATGAAGGTGATTTCTATTTTTTATTTTATTTTGGGGATTCACTTGTGGTACCAGCTGCATCAAAATTTTGCACGAAAGTTGTGTATAGTTGGTTTCTAATGATTTCCTTAACATCAGAGCTACAACTTATCCTCCCTTTTGAATCATCATTCTCACCTTTCATGACATCTTTCATTTTTCCATTATTTTTATCAGACTCGGATGCTGAGTTTTCCAGATCATGAATTTTAGTTTCCAAAGAGGCGATGTGAATTTCATAACTGGCTATCTCCTATTCACTACAATTAATGCATTCACTTAGGACTTTGTTTGCAATTTTATACTTCTCAATTTCTTGTTCTAGACTGCTCAATATGTTAGTCTCTTCATTGTAAGTAGTTTTTCCTTTCTCTAATGTGAGGAGTTGTTCGGACATACCAGTGTTTAATTATTTTAACTTCTCACTTTTAGCTTACAAATCAAGGTTTTCCTCCTCGAGTTTTCAGCTTCAATTTCCTTACTAGCACACCTTTCTATCTCTATAGCTAGAAGCCTCTCTGAAATAACAGTATTTAGGACCATGAGTTTTTTGTTTTGTTCTTTCAGTTCATTGTTCTCATTGGTCAGCTTCTCAATTTCTTTACTACTGGATTTATATTCTAGTCTTTCAATTAGTTCGTATTCTCTTTCTTCAACTTTAATTTTCTCAAACAACAATTCTTTATTTTCTTCTTTTAGAGATTCAATCAATTTGCTCTGCCCCTCATTTTCATCATATAGATCTTCATTGCATTCTTTTAGTGCCAAGCACTTGTTGCAGATCGATTTTAGAAAGGAACCCTGCACACCTTCCTTGTTAACTTTCTCTATTTCAGCTTTAAGATTTTTATTATTCCTCTGAATTTCTCCATTCTCAACTTTTAATTTCCCTAGATCAGAGTTAATCCTTTCCAACTCTTCCAGATTTATCAGATGTTCATCAGTTTTCAGCTTTAACTGACTTTCTAATTCAAAAATTTTATTGGCACCTTCTTGGTTTTCATTTTTCAGTAAGCACACTTGCTTCATATTCACGTGAGTCTCAGATAGACATTTATCATATAATTCATTGACCATCAAGCACTTTTCACATAATGAATTGGACTCATTTTTGTCAATTGTCTTTTTCATTTTCTTATATTGTTTTCTTAGATGATCATGAGATTCTAGCAAAATTTTATGTAGCAATCCAATCATCCAGTGCATAGTTTTCAAAGATGTTTACCTGATCATAGTCTTGTTCTTCATCTTGATTACTGCTATGTTCACTTCCTTGAGCCATCATGCATCGATTATCATTTTTGCATCTGCCATCCTTCAGTTTGTTCAAGATTTCTTTGGCAGACCTGCAAGATGAGACGTATAAGATTAGTGCTCTGTCAATTGATGCTTTTACCATGTTCAATGCTCTAGAATTGATGGAGTCTTTCAATTTATCCTCCTTGGTTCATTTGGATTTATCTTTTGATAATTTGTGTGAACCGTGAGTCATTACCTTCCACAAATCAGGATCGGTTATCCTTACATACCGATGCAACTTTTCCAACCATAGATCAAAACCATCACCTCTAAAGATTGGTGGATGAGCCATCGAGAGATGCATTAAAAAGTGCACCGGAATCAACCGAAGTACAGCAAAACACTGACTCAGAAAGACTGAAGCACCGAAAGTGACAAAACCATACCCACTCTGAAATGCACCGCGGAAGTAGCAGGATCCTCTGCAGATCGTTAGATTTGAATACACAGAGACCCGCTCTGATACCACTTGATAGGACCAATGGTATGCTGTGATACCAACTGATAGGACCGATGCGATGGATTCAAAGGGGGGGGATGAATCCCTCTTTAAAACTTCGCTCATTTGACACTTAAAGCAATCAGACATAACAAATAGAAATCAATTGAGATCTTCCAACTAAGAGATTCGCAGAAGCACTTGATCAATCAGTTGGGCTACTAAACTGTAGACACCTAGCCAAGTCTGATCCGTATACAGAGTCAAGTATGAATAGCGTGTGCCTTAAGGCATCCGGATAGAATACTCAATTGAAACAATCCTAGCCATTCATCTATCGACAATCGGATATGAAATCAAACCATGGAGACAATAGATTTTTAGGTGGTTCGGTCCACAGACCTACGTCCACCCCACACTCCAACTAGAGTGTGGATTCCGCTGATACACAGCTTAACAGCTGGGCCTTACAGCTTGCCAACATCAGCTGAGCATCACAGCTTGCTTCCGCTGGGAAATATAGCTTAGCCATCCGCTGACTCACAACTTGACTGCTGGGCGTTATAGCTTCACCGACTAGAGGAATCCTACTCTGCAACCGCTGGGGCTTACAGCTTAACCCGTCCAGAGGAGTCTTCCTCTGCTACTGCTAACAAACAGCTTGAAACAAAGATAAGAGAAAATAAATACAAAAGTAACAGCGCTGGAAAGCTATAAAACTCTACAAACCAAAGTTGCTCTCGCAGGAGCTAACTGGCCTGGATTTGATCCACTGTCCAATAGAACCACATCTTAAGTGAAATCTTCTGTCTTCTTCTCCACGAACTCTCTCTCTCTCTCTCTTCTTATTCTTCTGCTGGTCTATGCAACTCTGCCTCTCTTTTCTTTTCTTCTCACTGTCTCCTCACTCTTTCTTTTTCGAACACTTCTCTCTTCTACTCTTCTTCTATTCTCTCTCTAATTTTCTCCCCTTTCTTCTTCTTCTCTGCTCTTGATCTCTTTCTTTCTCTTTTTCTTCTTCTACTCTCGAGAGATATCCATCTAATTGCCGAAAGCAGAACATATATACTCCATCAGGTCAAGTTGAAGAGCTGTTGCCCTAGGAGTGTGGAGGGAATGCTCCGGCCTGGAAGCTTTAGGAGACACTCGCCACTTGTCAGAATCTAGATGAATAAGGGTCCACGTGGCAGCCTCTTTGAGTGAGGATCATCATTGGATCATGTGCCCTTCTTGAGGAACACTACTTGTTGACATGTTGCATAAGTGTCTTTCAATTATGTATAAAATATGCACAGACTTCATTTAATCATGAAGGATTTGCATGGACATAGGGTATGATATGCACGAAGCAACTGGAGTTGCATAGACCTAGTTAGTACAAAGTAAACTTGCACCGACTTGTTCACGCAAGAGAACATGCACTCACTTTGCCACCATGTGCATGGAATAAATGTGATGATTACACACACATGCACAGACTCAATCATTCCTACGAAAGTAAATGCACGGACATGCTTTCAACGCAAAGCCTGAGGATGCATTGCCATGATATATGTAGTGTGCAAGTGTTGCATGGACATGATCAATCCGTGAGTGCCCTTGCTTGGACTACACCGGTGCAAGAATGAGAGATGCACAAACTCACTTATGCAGGTGCAAGTATTGCACCATCTCATTTCAATACTAGGATCAAAGATTCACCGACCGTGCTAAAACACGACATAGCACCGACTATCAATTTCAAGGCATTGTGCAGGAACAAGACGCATAGACCACTATCCACATGAACAATAACATGCGCTAAGTTTGCTGTGCAGCCTGACTGAGATATGCAAGAACCTTAGCCTTAGAGAAAACTTAAGTGCACTGACTTAACTGATGCTCAGACATGTTCAGACCCAATGCAGCAAGCAAAATAATTCACCAACCTAAAGCAGTAACTGAATGCTCGTCAGTGAAATCATCATTAAGGCATACATATCAAGCACTTAATCATAGATTTATCATGCATTCTTATGTGGTGAATCCTAATGTTGCTATCATCAAAACAACACAACATCATCAAGGCACAAGGGGCACAATATAAATGACTTCTCCCTAGTTGGTACTCGCTCTAGAATGCACCAGCACTTCGTTGCAAGCTCCAGAAATCTCCTCCTCAAGCCATGAAGTCAAGTGTCATGCCCCGAGATTATGCAGCGGAAACAATCAGGAACGCAAATAGCTGGCATGGTAAGTCTCGAGCAAGCAATATAATCAGAGCGCAATAACAATCACACAAAGTAATTGCAAAACAATTTAATCAAACTTTCATCTTTATTTCGTATCATATAATCATAATCCAAATACACGAATATTCGACTCTTTTTGATCTAGACTCAATAAAAAAAATTAACAAGTAACAACTCAATCTAGACATGTTTTGACATTCTAAGTCTTCACTTGAATCCATATTCCCTTTAATAACTCTCGGATCCATCACTCGTGTAATCTGAATCCGTCCCACTAGAATTTCCTGAAAAAGATTGGAAAGTAGGGTAATGAGCACACTTGCCCAGTATGTATCTTCGTATCAACATGATTGGCAAATTTAAGTAATTAGCATCTTAGCTATAAAGGATAACATAAATCATGCAAATATGATCAAACATGGGAATAAAGCCAAAATAACAATGTACGATCAAGCTTCAGATATGAGAATATGATACGATCAAGTATAGAACAAGAATATAAATTTGGCCTTCCAAGAATGTAACATGAATGTACTTTTCATAACCATAAAGGTTATGCACTAGAAAGTCATGTAACAAGCACGAATGTAGTCTTCACTTAGTAACAAGTACTTCGTGAATTTATGTGGATTTTCGTGGATATTTCAGTTATTTATAGAGAAAGTACTCCCAGCGTAATGCGACGCCAGTAGCATCATACCCCATGGTTTATATATAGTATATTTCTAACAATCAGCCAAGGGGACTAGCATAGAGCCCTTGACCACAATCAGTGCCCGAACTGCATCTTCAAGTATAAATCAAGCTACTTCCACGTTTATGTCAATAATATGGCCAGAACGTACAATTTCAAGTTCCATGATAAGGTAACCAAAAATAAGAATGCTTCTATTGATAATAAGAAATTTCAATAAATACATTAAATAACTAGGTTATGCCATGAAAATAAATTGGCAGCATAACGGTACATTCTTTAAGTTTCAAAATTACTTAGATATCTTTGGAATAAAATGACATGTTCTAGATAATCAATTGGACCATTTAGGAATGTAGAAAAATCAACCCTTGAGTCAAAACCGCGGGTTAATCAAATTCAGGAAGCTAGCGGTCATTTACTGGACCGTCTCTTGTCCCTAGCGGTCTAGTACAGGACCATTAATGATAAGACAGTTCGATATTTTAAAACAGGATATCTGGAGTCCTAGTGGTCTAATGCAGTACTGTTTAGGATCCATTAGGGGTCAAGTGTAGGCCCACTAGTAGTCATTGGCGGTCAACCAGAAGGTCGCTAATAATCCAGAATATAAAACATCGATATAAGTGCCTTCTAGACAATTAGGCTTTAATGGTACAACCAGCTCGGTGTCCTAGTGGGAATCCCAGGCTCGCGGAGTCTTACAGAGGCCTTGAAATAAGATTTTCTAGTCCATTGGAATGAATATCCAAGAGAGAGGTCATCATGTCCAAGCTTGTGTTCCTATTGTGCAAAAGTGTAACTAATGATAATATACCGGGATATGTGCTATGTACTTATGAAAATGACACTTAGATAAGAGAGAAAATAGAAATAAAACAGTGATCAAGTTAAATCATGAATCTTTTAGAAACATGTATTTAATTACAAGAGTATATGATTTTTGGGCATAAATTAACATAAGTTAAAATAATACCAAATTACATGAAACATGAAATCTATTATGATAAACAAGTACATTAACTAAGTATATAAAACTAGTAATTAAATCAGGAATAAGACTTAGTTAACTAGGCTTAACATGTAATAATTATGGCAAATCTGCATTAAGTCTCAGTTTAAAATAATGCAGAAATTCAGAAATTGAAAAGGGTCATCTGGAAGACCATCACTTTGCGGTTAGCGGTCTATCGTATGACCGCGACAGTTCTCTAGCGATCCATAGGAAGACCGTTTCTTCCTGCATAAATCTGAGTTTAAAAGATAACTAAACAAAAATGCTAATTAAGACATATCATGTCTGGAAATCAACATATTCTAACTTCAATGATCATGGTAGAACAATTTAAGGCCAACAATATGCATAGGTTTATGTGATTATAAGAAAAACTCATATTTTTACTTCATTAGGGCTAGTTCATGCATGAAGAATATACTAAATGCATAGTCTTAAGTAAAACATGAAATTCACAAAGTACAATGCATGAAAATGAATGAAACAAGATGGCTTTTATTTCTGACTTCAAATTTGAGCCTTTCATGATATAACCTACCTTTAACAGTGCTCCTAGACTTCTAATTTCTGACTGGAATCAAGTCTTAGTTCAGAACTTTCTTGCTCTAAATCAGCAACTTCACGTCCCTCCATCTCCTTATTCCCTTGACCTATAGACGTGAATATTTGAGGGTAAGTAGAAGATATATAGGAGAACACAAAGTTCTAAATAACCTCCATCTATTACCTCATTTTGGGCTCCAAATTCATTGATCTTCTTGGGTCGGATGCACTAATTCCTGAGTTCTTAATATAGAAACATCAACTTTGGAAGCTTCTAACTTCACGTAGGCTTGATCTTCTAGAACGAAATTTGGAGGGTAGTTAGTTCTAAGTATAATGAACAAATTCCTAGAAGAAACTTACTTCTAGTTCGATCTCCTTACCTGGGTTCCACGGGAGCCAAAGTAGGGGTCGCGCATGTCAAATCTGGGACCTATTTATAGGTTTTAGCTAGGGTTTGAGGATTAGAATGAACTTAGAGTCCCAATTAGACTTTCCATTCGATCTACCATCCTTCTAGACCTATCTAATTAGTTGATAGAGTCGATCCAAGATGATTTGGATGCTAAAAATCCAACATTTTCACGTTTTCTTCCTCTCACAGAATCTGCATTCGTTAGCGGTCATTGGACGACCGTTTACATCCCGTTAGCGGTCTTGCGATAGACCGTTTTATGCTGTGAGCGCCAAATTTGAAATACTTCAAACTCTTTTGATATTATCCCCAATATTATCCTTTTATTTATATGCCAATGAGTAATTATCTCCTTAATTCCGTGATTTCACCTATTTTAAGGTTCTACAACATGGGCCAAGGTCCAAAACAATCTTTTTTTTGGGCCTATTGGTTTTATTACATGGGCCTAATCCACTTGGATTAGTGTAGGGCCTAAATAATTAGATTTAATTCATTATAATATAATTAATAGCCTTTTAAAAGCTTAGTAATTATATTTTAAATGCGAAAAATTCTTAGAAAATTCTTGAGTGTTACATCAAGGGTTCTATTTATAGACCCCCAAACCCTCTGGCCGAGTTGGAGAGATAATGACATGAAAATAGGTCTAAACTTAGATAAATCTTGAAGATAATACTCCCAAGAGTTCATAGAAACAAACAGAAGCTTCTGAGGATCACTACTCAGAGAGAAAATATCAAATCATGGACTCTAATTCGACCACGGCCGAAGAGAGGAAGAACAGTTAGAGCAGGACTCTCTGCTGCCTAAAGGTCTTGCGATAGACCGCAAGGGACAAAAACGGTCGACCGATAGATCGCAAAGCTAGGTCATCTAGAAAGAGATAAGACCAAAGAAACCCAATAGGACTCTCTGCCGCCTAACGATCTAGCAAAGACCGCCAACCATACCAAACGGTCGTACGATAGACCGCAAGGCTGATAGGAGTGGCAAAAAAGATAAAGGCCAATAAATCTCCTTATAAATCCATAAGAAAACCCTTATTAGCCCTTATCCAAGCCCAATAAGCTCAAATGACGAAAATAAAAGGAATTAGGCCCAACCAGGGACAGCGACCCATAAAAATAAGCCCAAAATCAACCAGAAGATGGCCCAATAACCGGTGAATCAACCCGAGACATCATAAACAATAGATAAGGAGATGACTCAACTCATTGATCATAAAATAGGTGTCAACAGATGCCCCCCCTTAACGTCCACTTTGCAGGGGAGCGAGCGGAGGTGAAGCAAAAATGAAATGGAACATGGAGATAAAGCGAAAATACAGCAGAGGGGACTGAAAAGCGGGCGTTAAGTAAACCAACACCCATCTTCAACCATCGAGCGATAGAAATCTTCTAGAAAACGTTGAACCAATCACAAGGAATGGCCAAACCGAATGACGCATGCCTAGAGGAACTAACAACTAAGGAAAATAAAACACGACTAACCTCCTCACTAGAACGCACAGCTGATAGGTGGTCGAAGCAAGCGGAAAAGCAAAGAGACGAGCAACTAAACTCCAGACCGGAATCTTCAGCTAACCAGACCGAGCAAATAGACTGAAGGAAACGTTCCAACTCAGAGTGGAATGACTCCTTACTGAAGACTTTGGACTCATAGCCATCGACCATTACTGAGACACTTTAGACAGATCAGGGCTCATAAATGCTCAAAGATGCGTATGATGCATGCTGGGCTAAAATAAAGAAATCATCAAAACGAATGCAACGAAAGGATAAAATAGCAAGATACTCGAGAATAGTATTGCTAGTCCGTACAAATCAGGGTCAGGACACTATCTGCAACCACAGCGTGCAAGATAGAACCATCGACCCCTAACTCTTCCAACATAACGGCCTATCCAACGATTAAATATGTGCACTTATATCATCATCATTTTTGTTAGAGGGGAACATCAGATCCCAAAACACATGAATAACTAGCTGGTTCTCGAGGTAATATATCATAGATACCATATAGTAATGCATTAAAGGACTTAGGAATCGAAATACTTACCTAACTTACCTGCCGGGCGAGAAAGCAACGTGACGTGATGGCATTCACAATCATGACATTTAAGAGGGTTAGCCATCAACAATTAAATCCATAGAATAAGCATGAAGCATAACTGAGATGAAGACCACACAAGAATGGAACAAAGAATGGAGCAAATATATTATCTCAAATCATCACAGCATTCAGCAGCCAAACGGTCATTTCAAGACCGCAAGAGAGGCCTAATGGTCTACGAAAAGACCGCCAACCTTGGGCGGTTCACATTCCCCGATGGGCGTGACCCTGACGACAAACGGTCTATGAAATGTTATGTCCTTGTCCCTGTGGTTTTGATGATGTCAATCTTTATGACTCAGTCTTCATATAACTTTGATGTAACCTTGATGGGTTTTGATGATGACAATTTACATGACTCACTTTAGATATAATTTTGATGCATTCATGAGGCTTTAATGATTATTTTGATATGCATATACGCAAGTCAACGCAAGAAAGTCAATAGTCAACACCAACTGACAACAAGTCAACATCTCTGGTCAAATGTGAGTAAGCCTCTGACAAGTAAAGAAAATGCTCATCCTAGTCTGATACATGTTTAGGTCAGTACAGATTTCTCAGACTTCCATTTTGTGCATTTCAAGGTCGATGCTAGTTATGACTTCCGTCATACTAAGGTCGATGCTAGTTACGACTTCAGTCATACATAGTCGATGCTAGATGCATAAGAGGGTCTGTGCACATCACTGTAGCATGCATGTAAGGTCGATGCTAGTTCAACATGTCTGGCATGAGAGGTCGATGCTAGTTGAGTTGCATATGCATAAGGTCAGTGTTACTATAGAAGTGCATGCACATAACGTCTGTGCTAGCCATTCGTGCTTTGTCACTAGGTCGGTGCTAGTTTTAGTTAAGTTGCACAAGGTCGATGCTAGTTCCCTATTTGCATAAAGGGTCGGTGCTAGTGTCAAGTGGTCTGCATAAGAGTCGACGCTAGCAAGAGTTACATGCAAGCTAAGGTCTTTGTTACCTTGAAGTGTCATGCATCCAAGTCTATGTTAGCACATTATGTCTTGCTTAACAGGGTCCGTGTTAGTATGCATGATCCTACACCTAAGTCTGTGCTAGCTAGTTTTCACTCATACACAAGCTCTGTGTTAATTGGTTTGGGTTGTTAACAAGAGTCTGTGCTAGCATGCATAGAGTCTATAGAGTATGTGCATGTCTTGCTTCAACTAAAGTAAGGTCAGTGCTAGCGTTTTCTTCTATGCACAAAGTATGTGCAAGTTTTGCCTTGAGCAAAACACGATCGGTGCACACCCTATAACCGGTCAGTGCATGTTTACATGTAAGCATACCAATGGAAAGATCGGTGCATCTATTTCATTGTGCATATAGGTCTGTGCATTATAGCTAGTCTATGCACACATGGTCTGTGCATGTTTCAAGTCAGTGCACTCTATGCATGCAAGGTCCGTGCACATGTAAGTCTGTGCACATGTAGGTCCGTGCACTGAGCCCATTCATCAAGACATATGCATCATCATACATCATTTTGTATACTTCTGACATGAGTGTTTGACTGACATAATGATTAGCTAAATCTGCCATTGATTATGATAATTAAGTGTTTGTTAAAATGCTCTACCTCTTTGTCAAGGACTCGATCAAACACTTGAAGGGCCGAGAGTATTGAACACGTAGAAAGTAGACACGCAAGCTTGAACTAAGCTGTCACGTGATCCCAGGAAGCATATGATGGGCATGTGATCCAAGGCTCATAATTGGAGTAACATTCTACCTGCCACGTGGACCAATGGGGTTTCACTAGGGCGTTTCTGCCTCATACATACGGAGGCTCTGCTATATATAGAGACCACCTCATCCTTCGATGAAGAGATAAAAAAGAAAGAAAGGCAGAAGGCTGCGGAAAGCAGAGAAGAAGAGAGAAGAGCCAAAGAGTGAAAAGTGAGCCGCCAGAGAGAAGCAGTAGAAGAAAGGGAGTGAGAGCCAGAGTGAAAGAAAAAAGAGGGGAGGAGCAGCTAGAGGGCGAGAGAAAGCATGCAACTGAAGCATTAAATTGCTTATATATTCATGTACCAACTCGTGGATCAAATCTAGAGTTCATTGTGCTCCTTGGAGCTACATTCCGATTGTCTCCTTTTATCTTTTTGTTTATTCTTTTTCATTTTGTTGGCCTAGAGAGATGGCGGACAAGAAGGGGGGTTGAATTTTCCCATTGGCGAGATGGCAGATTTTAAAAACAACTCCAACTAATTACAACGGAAATAAAATTAACTATGTTGATTAGCCCAAACTCAAGTGAGATTAAGATGTTCTCTCAAACTTTCCGATCTCACACGGTAAGATGATGAAACTAATCAAAGGAATTAAGCTCAACACAGATAACAGATGTAGCAGTGTGTGATGATGTAGTGAATTAAAAAACTATTTAATGGACCTATGAAGGGAGATAGAAGAAATGATCAATCACATAGGCAATCACACGGAACATAATGATTTTTAGGTGGTTCGGGACCACAACGGGCTCCCTACGTCCACCCCTCACCGAACCCGGTGAGGCTTCACTACATGCTACTTACGTAGCAACACGGGGACGAACCTCAACAACACACGCACTACTTCCGCAGCAATACATGCACGACGGCACGAGGACTTGCCTCAACACGCTGCCACTACAACACACTCACACACACGGTCGGGGAGCTTACCCTGGACCCAAGACCACATGGAGACGCAGCTCCATCTACACACAACCAACCACGAGGAAACTTTCCCCAGAATAAAACCAGACACACGGAGATACAACTCTACCCACACACAGCGTATTCTCTATTTAATAAACGGAAGGATATACAATAAACACCCAAACAACTATCTATTCTCAAATAGACAAATAGAGTTGGGAGAAGAAAAATCCCCCTCAAATCTGCAGTGAAACCACGTCCAAGGAGAAGTAGGGTGCGCCGGAGAGTTTTCTTCACAGAGTGGAACTCGAACAAGCCCTTAGGAGATGTCCAGAGATGAGTCTTCAAGAATTGCTATCAAAGCTGGGACAGATGGGCAACGATCAGCTCGTGGAAGACGTCCTCCTCCTCTTCTTCTTCCTCCTCCAGGTGGGGCGGCGCCCTCTCTCCTTTCCTGCAAGAATAGACACCGTTTAGCCCTCTTCATTGTTCTTCAGATCTGAAATTCGCAAGGATAAATAGGGCAAGTAAAAGATAAACAAAAGACCACTATAGCCCTTGCAAAACCTTCTCAAAACAACACCCAAACATGCATAGAAACCCTAAGGGCATTGGGGTAAAATAGCAAGCCAATCGGATCTTAGACAGTGGGTTTCGAAACCAATTCGTAAAACCCATTCTAGACGAACCAGAGAAAGTGTCGACTCTTAGAGTCGACACTCTTCTTAGGGAGTTCTGTCCCGTTAAGCAAATCAGCCCCCAGGAAAAAAGTGTCGACGCTTAGAGTCGACACTTTTTGTCAACATATCAGAAATCAATGCAAACAACACTCAGCAAAATAAGTATCGACTCCTAGAGTCGACACTTTTACTAACATATGTGAAAACTCAACTAAACTCAATTGAAACCCCATAAATCCTCATCCAAATCATAAAATCAAATGACCATGCATTGAACCAAAGTATTGGGTCAGTTTAAACTACATTTCATCAAATAGAAATTTGAATGGATTAAGCACTAGCAAACCCAAAACAAAACTCATCTAAACAAAAGATGATACCCATTTAGGGCTTAAACACTCCAAGTTTCATATGCCACAAGGCACATACAAACCACCAAAACCTCAAGTTGAAATGCAGTGAATTGAGCATTTATTTGCTATACATGAATCTCAAACCAAGGTTGAAGTGAGCGTGTTAAACACGCACGATCATTGTAAAATCCATGAAATGTGGTGATCTTTTCAACCAACACCCAAACTGAAATGGCTATGCATTTACATGACTAAGAACCAACATAGAAACCAGATTCAATCTCGAAATCATAAAAAGCCAAACAACTCAGTTCAAGAAAAATACTTCAAACACATTCATGGAAACTATAGATCAGATTCAAAAATGTAATCTTACCATGGATCCATTTGTTTGAAGCCAATGTGAACCTGCACTAGGTAAAGACAAATCACTCAAGTTGATCTTCAAGTAATGCAGATAAATGCACAAGTCCAAGCACATGAAGGTCTGTCCATGTTATGGACAGGGTCTGTGCATAGCATGCACAAGGTCGGTGCACACTGTGAAAGACCGAAAAAATAGGTTCGGTGCATGTGTATAGGCAGGGTCGGTGCAAATGAAGCAAAGTGTATGCATAGAACCCAAGGTCTGTGCACATTATGGGTCGATGCATATATATGACAAGCAGGGTCGGTGCATATATTGAAAGGTCGGTGCACATAGAGAAAAACCCAAGGAATAGGTCGGTGCATTATGAACAAGGTCAGTGCACATCTATAGAAATACTAAGATCCTTTCCTCACAAGTATCTTGGACTTCCCTTGGTGATCGGCAGAACTAAAAAGATCCATTTTGCAGGGATTATTAATTCAATTCGAAAGAGGATAGCAGGGTGGAAAGCTAACCTTTTATCCCAAGGGGCAAGACTGGTTCTTATCAAGCATGTGCTCACCTCCTTGCCTATTTACTCTCTATCCTCCACTCCTCTGCACATTGGTACTCACAATCTGGTTGAGCAGGTTTTTGCAAACTTCTTTTGGGGTTCCTCAACCCATGGAAATAGAAGACATTGGTTATCTTGGAAGGCTTTATGTAAGCCTCAATCACAAGGGGGCCTTGGCATCATATCTCTTAGGAATATGGAAACTGCCCTACGTGTCAAAATGCTGTGGACTGCTATGCACAGTGATTCTTTATGGGCTTCCAACTTTAGAGCCAAGCACCTGTACCAAAGTCATCTCCGGGAAGCCAATTTCAGAAACATGCATGGTTTTGCTAGAAGGAGCTGGTTGAAGGCCAAGGGCTATATTCTTCACTTCAAGAAGGTCATCATTGGAAATGGTTTTAATACCAACTTTTGGTTTGACAATTGGCTGGGCCAACATTGCTTATGCACATTTGTTCCTGAGGATCAAATCCCAAATCCGAAAGCTACTGTTAGAGAAGTGCTCCAAAACCAAGACTCGGAAGAAACTGCAATTATTAATGCCTTGCTCCCCAATAATATTCAGCTAGCTGTCTGTTCTGTTAATCTGAATCAGGAACCGGATGTGGGTGTTTGGAGTCTCTCCCCCTCTGGTCAGTGTTCAGTAGCCTCGACCAACAAATTTTTGGATACCAATCAGTTTCCTGCAGAAATACCCTGGAGTAGACTGTGGTCTTGTTGGGTTCCTACAAAAATCTCTGTTCACCTTTGGAAGATTTTGAATAACAGTATACCGACTGATGTTAATATTCAAATAGAGGCCATTGCTCTCTGCTCCAAATGCTATTGCTGCAGATCTCCACAGGTGGAAGACCTCACCCATTTATTTCTGACCAGTGATATTGCTGTTTCTGTCTGGACTGCCTTAAAAGCAGCAGGGTTAACATTCGAAGGGCGCTCCATTAAGGAATTTATTCTTAATTCCATCTGTAATGCTCAAACAGGTTCGGCCTTTGCTATTTTCACTCTTGCATCCATTGGATTCGGTATGTGGGAAATCTGGAAAGCCAGGAACAATGTCAAGTTTGAGGGCAAACCTTTCTCCAAAACCAGCAGCATGCATCATATATTTTTCCAAATCAAGAGGGCTTGTTCGGCTGCCTCTCTTAAGGAATCTAAGTCCTCTCACCAGAGAATCTTAGATCTATTGGGTATTACATATCAAGCACCCGGCAGACAACAAATGAAGATAGTGAGATGGCTTGCCCCTCCTTGGCCGTTTCTAAAACTAAATTCTGATGGTGCTTGCAAGGAAACCAAAGATACTGGAGAAGGTGGAATAATCAGGGATTCTAAAGGCAAGGTTATCCTTGCCTTCTCACACTTTTATGGTCAATCTAATAGCTTAATTGCAGAGGCCCGAGCTCTCATGGATGGCATTAAATATTTGAAGACAATGGACTCCAAACCTGCGCTTATAGAGTGTGACTCACTTACTCTTGTTCGAATTATCAAAAAGGAAATTCATTGCCCATGGTCAATTCTCAGCTATGTCAGGGATATCTGGAGCTCCATCTCCCAATGTGACTTGATTTTTCATATCTACAGAGAAGCAAACACTGTAGCTGATTTACTTGCTTCTATAGCTTGCACCACTAAATGTAATTCTTTCTACTCTTACAGTGAGCTCCCTTCCATTATAAAAGGTGCTGCTCGGCTGGACTCACTAGGCTTGCCTAGTATCAGATTGATGTAATTCATTATTCTTATATTGTGAAATATAGCAACCTCCTAGCGGATTGATGGTGGAGTGGCTTTCTCCTTACCTCTAGTAAGGGGTGCACTCTCCCATTGAGCCCTAGGTTAGGTTTTTCTATTGAAAAAAAACTAAGATGAGGTCGGTGCACTAATAGAAGCAGGTCGAAGCACATTAGAAAAACACCAAAGACAGGTCTGTGCATATTGAAGCACCCTCAACCCAATCAACCAAACAATGATACTTAGCCAAATATAAAAATGATTAAACATCCATCATTGATGAACCAGGTTCAGACCAAAAATATGAAGTTCAGTCCAATGCAACAACAATATGCCTTATATCAAGATTTCCATCATCATGAATCAAAATCGTATGAGCAACATGAAAATCTATTCAACAAAATGCATCAATTCACATATGAATGGTTAAATCTCATTCAACCTCACTTCAGCAAGATCAACAAAAACTTCCAAGTCATTTGAGACCTTAAGCACACATGAAGAGAACACACATGAGATCCACTTAAAAACTCTATTTCCTTTCTTCATGAATCAAATATAATAACCCAGTCACTTAAACAATATAAGACTAGTTGAACAACGAAGCTAGAACCAAAGCTCAAAGAGCCAGGGGTCGACCCATGGAGTCGACCCATCCCAAGGAGAATGGAAAAATTGCCTTAACAGTCCAATCACCAATGCAATCAAATGAACTAGCCAACCAGAATAGCATTCAAGAACTAGTCAAATGAACTATGATTTGAAGATCAAGCTACGGGCCGTGGAGCGGATCGTCTGGATCATGGGCCGAGGACCTGAGTGGAGTGCCTCGTAGAGTGGAGCGCGGAGCACCACGTTCCTAGAGTTCCTTACTGGCTCCTCCGGCCATCTGAGGAATTAGGAGGCAGAGAGGCGACGACGATGAGAGGAGGGCAGCACCACCATAGGCCCGCCAGAGAAGCAGCACGAGAGCACCGGTGACAGTGGGGGTTCAGGAGAGGGACATGCTTGAGAGTTACCTTGTACTTATGGTCATATGCATGCATATACATAACTTAGTGAAAATATGATCTCCTTTTTGTCTTTTTCTTTTGTTAAATGCAAACGTGTGTGGATGCCAACTCTTCTAATCATGGCGACCTCTAAGATTGACAAATAAAGCGAGAGAGAATGAAAGAGAGTGGATCGGGGAGAAAGATAGAACACGGGAGAGAACTGATGATTAGGTGAGAAATAAATGGTCTATGTAGGGCCGTTAACCATGGGGTGGCAGTCCAGCGAAAGGCCGTTAGGGGTAGACAGTGAAGAATGAGGAGAAAGCTGAAAAATGGTATATTGAAGACCGCAAGAGGGAGTAAACGATATCTCCGTGACCGTTAGGCGAGCGAGAGAGAAGGCGGTGAATGAAAAGTAATAAACGGTCACCTGACGAGCGCTAGGGGAGCCTAGTGGTCTTGTGATAGACCGCAAGGGCGAAGACACAGTTAAATCTGAGCGGGACTCTCTGGGAGAGTCCCAACCCATGGATAGAGGCACCTAACCTGCACTAAGACCTATCCTAACTTAAAATAAGGCCACCTTGCCTCAATCCCAATACATTAGGATGAGAATTAGAGCCCTATAACTAGGAATAGACCCAGAATTCGTAGCTCACCGAAAACTTCTGCTCTGAGCCCTAAAAACTCCATTAAAATCACCCAAATCATCATGAAGAGGAGCTTTGAATCTAGCACCATGGAGGAAGTTGTCTACACCGGGCCAAAGCCAGCTAGGAAGGAACATGGGGAGCTGCAGTGGCTGACCTTCATCCCCGAGCACCTGAGCACAAGCCCATTAAGAGAGGTAAGCTAGATACAAGTTCATGAGTTTCCTTAAATTTTATTATGACACTCCTCTTCTTCTTTCTTATTTCTCTTCTTCTTCCTCTAGCTCCTTCTTGGCCCAAGATGCTACTCTAGCTTGAAGTGGGTGGCTCCCATGATAAAGGAACTCCCTTTAGAGGTCCTCTCAATGCTAAGGGCATGGCACCTTCACCCCTTAGTAGTTCTAGCTAAGAATTTCCAAAACATTTCCTTAGATTGGCCTAGCATTTCAGTTCTAGTGGAGTTGTGGCATCCTCAAACAGACACCTTCATGTTCCCAACCTTTGAAGCTACTTTCCTTATAGAGGAGGTTGAGACTTACCTAGCCCTTCCTAAGACTAAGGTGGGGGACAAAGATTTGGTATGCCATACGGTTGACCCTATAGACCCATCACTCATCTTGGGGGATTTCATACACAACCCAAAGGATGTTAGGACCATGATTAGCTCCCGCCATATCCATTTGATACCCTTAGCCCAATGGATCACTTCCCATTGCAAAAACAAGTGGGATAGGTATGAAGCCATAGCCAAAGCAACTTCCATTTGCTTGTGCGGGGTCTTGCTCTTTTCCACCACCGACCACCTCTTAGACATCAAAAACCTCAACATTTTTAGTGAGTTATGGCGGGATTTATACATCTCCCAAGCCGTCCTTTCTTACCTTTATGAAGGTCCTAGTTCAACGTCTCTAGGGGGTCCCCTCTTTGGGTCCATGATCATCCTTGAGTGTTGGATGGGTGTTTGGCTGAAATTTCTACCCAAGGAAGATGTGCCATCAGCTAGCCGCATATTCGTAAGCCACCCACTCTTCTTCATAGTAGGTGCATCCGAGTTTTCTACATAGGTTGAATGTCAGACCGCGGATAAGAAGACAAGGGACGATTGGCACCTTTTCCTCAACACCTTGCCAATTGACAAATTCGTGATGCGACCACGGATTCTTCAAGGCACTACTCTCAGATTACCCTGGCGACTAGGCCTAGACCTATAGCTAGTGGGGAATACTACCTTGGTAATCTACAACCCGCACCGGTGCTACTTAGAAGTTGGACTTCCCCCCACTATGGTTCCAGCACTATCTCACTTCTCTCCCCTTCAAGCTAGGAAAATTGGGACCGAGGAGGATGAGCAGGTGATCCGGAGTTCTCTGACCATGTGGGAGATTAGTCGAGTCCGTACCCTGCAGGTGGAAGTGACAGAAAATGAGGAGGATTACTGAGCTTACGTGAAAGCATTATGCAGGATTTGGCCCCGTGCAGATGTGAAATTGAATGTAATTTGAACTTCCATTGATCATGTATTTAAAATTATGGCAAGAATGATGTATTATGAACCTTGAATGAATGAAAATGAACGATTGGATTTGAAAGATTTACAGTGAGATTATTCCTTTAGCTTGATGGTTCAGATAGGACAAGGTTCTCTGTTATGAAAATGGTCCAGAAAAGGACCGCCAAGCGCACCTAATAGTCTAGCGATAGACCGCAAGAAGAAGAGGCACATGAAAATTGTGTGTTTTTGACCCTCGGGTGAGGCATGCGATCGCCACTTGACTGCTAGGAATAGACATAACAGTCTATCAAAAGACCGCAAGGGAGAAGGAACAGAGAAACTTGAGCATTCGGGTTCTCGGGTGAGGAAAATGGTCTCCGCGTGACCGCTAAGAAGGATTAACGGTCTATCAAAAGACCGCCAAGTATAAGAGATAGAGAAACCTATGAGGCTTGAATCCTGGGCAATGGAACCTGTGTCTGCACACACTAAAACAAGAAAACAAGTCAGATCCATTCTTAGGTTCAACCCTTTGCCTGCAACAAGTTAGAAGATGACCAATCCTTGATATTTGGTCAAGGGGTGGAGCCTTATTAAATAGGTGAGAATATAATGAAAATATGAAATGCAATGCATGCTATGCAAGGATGGTGATATATATATATATTGAAAATATCTGGTTTTTTTGAATTATGTGAATATCTAAATTTTTGGTTTATTATTATTATTATTTTGAAACCAGTTCCACCCTGGCAACGAGGGTCCTCCCTATTACATTAAGTGCCTCCCCCGAGGTTGGCGTGTAATGAGGGTGACAAACCCTGGTCGAGTCTATCACACCCATATAATGGTGCCTCTCTAAGGGCCATACCTTGGGTATGTTCTAGTCCCTTAAGGAAGAGAGAAGAATTGTTGGGGGGTAAGCCAAGCATAAGGATAGAAACTTTTAGGGCTCGAATTCCTCCCATGATGACCCGTTTGAAGATTTGGCCTATTACGCTGGGGCTTTGTGTCCGCCATCGAACCTTCATCCATTCTAGGCACGCATATGACCGGGCTCATGATGTCCCGCGGGGAAACTATACTGTCACTCTTGCCATGCCTAGTTTGGTTTTATTTTCATGGAGTAATTTGATGTTGTAGTTTGTGCTTTTGATAGAAGTGATGGCTTTTTCCATGATTCATGCTCTTTTCTTTTTGACTGATTTTTCTCTTTTCCTTTCCTCTGTGGAATCAAGTCATAGCGGACTACCCCTATTTGAGACCTCCTCTCGTTACGATGTCTAGGTTGGTCATCTCCCCCTTATTCACCCCTTGCACCTATGCGTGGCCGAAGAGAGAAAAGCAGGGACCTTTGCTTCCCCCTAGGCATGGCCGAAGGAGAGACGATGTCACTTAGTAGAGGGAAAACTAGACTAGAGTTGTCATGTAGTGTGTGATTGCCGTGCTCGGGGTCCTCCTTCATGGAAAAGGGGAGAGACATCTCGCTACCGAGTTGGCACTGGCTTGACTCTATGAGAAAAAATGCTTAAGATACAACTCATTCCAAGCGTGACATGACTCCTCACCTTCCACGTTGACTAGACGATATCCGTTCCCTAGATAAGCATCTCTAACGACGAACGTCCCTTCTCAGTTAGGTTGCAATTTAGACCTAGGACCTCCAGACCTGATAAATTTACATTTCAAAATCATATCACCTACTTGAAATTTACGTTCAATTACCTTCTTTTGAAAATAACGCGAGACTCTCTTTTGATAACAGACACGTGATCGGCGCATTCATCCTCTTCTCATCCAAGAGTTCAAGCTGGACGAGCAACGCCTCTCGACGCTCATCGAGATTAAGTTCCTTATCGAGCTGTACCCTTAGGAAGGGATCAAGATCTCATATGGAGCACCGCCTCCATCCCGTAAGTAAGAGCATAGGGGGTTTGCCCTTAGGAGTACGGACGGAGGTACGATAAGCCCATAGAGCTTCCACTAATCGTCAGGCCAATCAGCAAATTTATGAGATTCGCAGTCTTCTTTATGATTTTAAGAAGGGTTTTATTAGTGGCCTCGACTTGACCGTTGTCTTGAGGGTAGTATGGAGATGAATGATGCAATGCAATATTGAATTTCTTACAGAGGTCCTGAAGCTCTTGATAGATGAATTGGGGTCCATTGTCGGTGACGATGCTGCTTGGCACTCCGAACCGCGAGATGATGTTCTTTAGGATGAAGCGGCACACCGTGGTTGCTTTGATCTCTGCGTATGCTTCCGCTTCAGCCAATTTGGTGAAGTACTCAATGGCGATGAGGATAAAGGATTTCTGCTTGATCTGAGAGTTGGGATCACCGAGCGGGTCAAAAATGTCGAAAGCCCACATGGAGAATGGCCAAGCAGCAGAGAGAGGATGAAGAGATGAAGCAGGAGCATGGATTTTATTAGCATGGAGTTGACATTTAAGACACCTCCGGACATAGAGGGAGCAATCTTCCTCTAGAGTAGGCCAATAATAGCCCTGCCTAAGGATCTTCTTCGCTAAAGCATGGCCATTGACATGACCTCCACACTCACTTAAATGGGCTGCGTCGAACACCTTCCAAGCTTCATCATCATCTAGACACCTCATGAGCATTCCATTGAGAGCACGCCTTTACAATTGTCTAGCTATGATAGTGTACCTTAAAGCAGCTCTTCTAATAGCCTTACGCTGTTCGGCACTTGCCCCTTCTGGGAACGTTCCATCCCTGCAATACAGCTCGATTTCATGGTACCGTGGCAATTCTTCTTCTTCCAATATCTCTTCTAACTCTGTCAACGAGACTTCCATTCAAATCTTCCTTCTCAGCCCTCACCTCTACAGTTTTCCTAAGGTTGCCGTACCAAGGATCTTGAAGAGAGGGGGCGTCCATTCTCTGGATGATGATGGTCTCAGTGCTCCGACTGAGAGGGAAAGATAAGGAGGAAGCAAGTGACGCTAGTGCATTGATGAGGATATTCTGAGACCGAGGAGTGTGAATGTAGATCAGTTTGCGGAATTGCCTACCAAGAGAGTGACCAAATCTTGATATGGCTTGAGCTTTGGGTCATGAGAAAGGTAAGTGGACAGAACTTACCGCAGCACGAGCTGAGAGTCTCCCACAATGTTCAAATAGCGCGCACCCAAGAGGTAGGCGTGCTTCAATCTAGCCAGGGGAGCTTCGTACTCAGTAATGTTGTTGGTAGTAGGAAAATGGAGCTGATATGCAAAGGGAATCGTCACCCCTTCCGGAGTGAGGAGAACGGCACCTATTTCTCGGCCTTGGGAATTGTGTGCACTATCAAAGTGCAGAGACCAGAAGGGATGATGGGTAAGGGTAGAGAGATGCTCATCAAGGAATTCATCCTGAACAGAGTCGGTGCAGGGGATAGGAAGGTGGGGAAGATGCTCAGCGATGGCGTATCCTTTGATTGCCTTCTGAACGATGAATGTGATATCAAAATGAGAGAGGAAGCTATGCCAGCGAGCTAACCTGTTAGAAAGGATGGGGTTTCTAGGAGATAACGGATCGGGTCCATTCTAGAGATCTGCCTAACCTGGTGGGCTAGGAAATAGTTATTTAGCTTCTGAGCTACCCAAACTAATGCGGCACATGTTTTCTCCATGGTAGTACACTTGGCTTCTGCCGTGTTAAACAACCTAGAGAGGTAATAAGCTGCCCGCTCTTTACCTTCATCATCCACTTGTGCCAGGACAGCTCCTAGGGAGTCCTCAATGATAGAAATGTATAGGATTAGGGGTTTCCCAAGGACAAGAGGTTCCAAAACCAGGGGATTGGACAAATAAGCTTTCAAATCTTCGTAGGCCTTTTAACAATTTTCATTCCACTCAAATTTGACCCCTGCCTTTAGCGGTTCATAGAACGGGCGGCACCTCTAAGAATGTTGGGATATGAATCCTCTAATGAACTGCAAGTGTCTAATTAATCCTCGAAGTTCCATGCTATTCTTTGGCGGAGGCATGTCCATGAAAGCCATAGCTTTATTAGGATCAATTTGGATCCCTTGGTTGCTAACTATGAAGCCTAGCAATTTCCCTGAAGACACTCCAAATACGCACTTCTTGGGATTCAATTTTAGCTTATACTCCCTAGCTCTCTAAAGCACCTTAGCCAGAACAACGGGGTGTTCCTCTTTGGTTCTTGACTTCACCAAGATATCATCCACGTAAGTCTCCATGAAAACATGCATCATATCATGGAATATAACCATCATTGCCCTTTGATAGGTGGCACCTACGTTCTTCAACCCAAACGACATTACCACATAGCAATACGTGCCCCAGGTCATGGCGAAGGAAGTTTTCTCTTGATCCTCGGGAGCGAGACGGATTTGGTTATAACTGGAATAACCATCCATGAATGACAAAGCTTCGTACCCATCTATGTTGTCCACCAACACATTTATATGAGGTAGTGGAAAATCATCCTTGGGACATGTTTTGTTCAGATCCCTGAAATCGATACAAATACGTACTTTCCCATCGTTCTTGATAATAGAGACCATATTTGCCACCCACTGAGGATATAAGACAACTCTAATGAACCTGGCCTTATACAATTTATCAACTTCATCTTTCATCCTCAAGGCCATGTGAGGGTGAAATCTCCTCAATTTTTGTTTAACGGGTGTTGCCCCTGGCTTAAGTACTAGTCGGTGTTCCACCAAGGAGGGGTCAAGACCTGACATGTCCTCGTAAGATCATGCGAAAGAATCACTATACTCTCTTAGCACTTTGATCAATTCTTCTTCTACTTCTGAAGGGAGATTAGCAGCAATAATGATGAGCCTGGGATCCTCATTAGTTCCTAGATTAACTTCCTTCATAGGTTCATCCACTACCGACGATGGCTCATCAAATCTCGTCAAACCTTGCGCATACAAGTCGATAGTGTCATCTACATTACTGTCCTCAAGATCGTTCGGGTCTTTCTCATCCATGACTTCATAGACACCTAATCTGTCGTCGCTCCATACCCGTCTTGCTCCTCATCTTCTTCCAGCACAATTGCCGTAGCTATGAACTCCGGGCACTTGAGTAGAGCATGACATCTCTGAGCTAGGCCCTGCAAGAACTTATCATGAATGGATTTGGACTGAGGCAAGGATGTATTGGATGTACTAGAACAAGACCCTACTTCCCTAAACCTAACATACTCTACTTCCCTAGACTCGACAGACCATAAACCTAACCTAGGAGAAAAGAAGCCAAATGGAAGGGAAGCAGGGGCCTCATGCCCCTGGGAGGAGGATGGACGGAACACAACGTAATCTTCCACTGAAATCTCCATTTCAAAATGGGCATTTTTTTTTCTTCTTGGAGATCAGTGGAGAGCACGTAACACGATGAAGAGGAGGGGGAAGAAGGAGGAGGAAGTGCGAGAGGGTAGATGGATGGACAGAAGATGTCGAAGAAGGGATCAGAAGAGGAAAACCACATACTTGAGAGATCAATTGGTGGGTAGCGCCCACACGGACAAGTCACAATCAAAAATTCAGTCGGCATTTCTATCCTCAAAGGATCAATCATGATGGGTGGTGATCGGGGTAAAAACTCTAGCTTTTGCAAAAGAGACTTCAAGCTGGAAGGAGACCAAGTGAAAATGATGGGTGAGCTCCCCCCTTCCCGCGGATGGTAAACTGACTTTCCTGATGTGTACTGCATCAGTCGAACATCTTGGTTTCCAGGAGGGTCCTCTTCATAAAACATCTTGGCAAAGGTTTCACTGAAATCTTCCATGTCATCTACGGGCCCCCTAGGTGACAATGCTGAGCCGGCCACTGTACAAGCTGTATCTTCTTCAAGCTGTTTCTGCGGCATCTTCAAAGTACCCGACTGGAGAGGGCCCTTGACAAAGTGATGGCGATAATCACAAGTTAATGGCCCCGAGTCTCCTATAACTGATAATGAGGACTCTCGGTAACCAAGGCCCCTCCTGCTCATTTTTCTACCCCTGGGAACTGGCTTGGTTCATCCCTATAGCTGGGCACCGAGACCTCTGTCTGACTGATAGCCTAACCTTAATATGATCTTCCAACCTTTAGAGTCCCTTATCTGGGGCTTTATTCTGACATCCATCTGTGCGATGGCTGGCCTGCGTGGTGTATTGGCCGAGGGAAAGTTGAGGTCCAGTACTGAGATAACAGGCCGATTACTGGGCCAGAGTGTTGGCAGTATTTTGTCTGAAATAGCCTCGACTGACTGGACTGTGGAAATGATTTTGACCTTGACCAACCTCCCTTAGAAAGGGAATTTGAGGCATTGATGAGTAGTGGAAGGTACGTCATTGAGGTTATTAATTCAAGGTCGACCCAAAAGAGTTTTGAACATGGGCTCGATGTCGAGCACATAAAATTCAACGGCCATTGTAAGCGGCCCAAGTTCAGCTTGAATGGTGACCATGCCGTGACACAACCTTCTTGAATTGTCATATACTGCAATAGTAGTCGGGGTAGGTTTTAATAACTCTTTGAAATTATTACAAGCTCTTAAAGTGCTGAGAGGACAGACGTTGATAGAAGCCCCGGTATCTATCAATGCCGCGTCTATGCTTACTTTATTCAAAATGATAGAAATGCATAGCGGCATCTGACGAGCCTCAGGTGGTGCTAGCTCAGCCTTTAAAAATGTGATAGTCGGCCCCTTGGAGATTGCAGCCAAAGTGGTTGGTAAACTGTCCACTACCATATCTTCACTGACCATGACCTTCTGCAAAAAATCCCACAGCGTATCTTGGTGGAGCTTAGACCGCTTAATTAATTCCAGAATTGAAATTTTGGCAGGCAACTTGTCTAAATGATGTAACCGATCGTACAGAGTACCCGACAGTGGGTATGTCTCCTCCTGATCAGCAGCTTGTTGCGAGGATTGGGGATTGGGTGCAGATGCACTAGTGGTAGGATAGTTCCGATGGAATAAACGTCTGCTTCGTAGGGCAAGGTTTTGGGCCGGCACGGAGTTAGATGGGCTCATGGTGGACGGCTTAACATGCTCGAGGGGATGGATAAGCGGTGTAAGGGTAGGCGTAGTGGAGATAACGGGGGAAATAGGAGTAGTGGTGGTGGTTATGGATCCTAGTGTGAGGATGACTGGTGAGGGATTAGATGGTTGTGCAACTATGATAGGGGGTGTGGGCACTTGCGGGGAAACAAGGAAAGGCGAAATGTGAGCCTACGGTTGAATGAAGATAGGCGAATCAATGGGGGAAGCGTATGGAAGGATGAGGGGTTTATGGGGAACAACAGGCGTGGGCAGTGTAGAGGTGGTGTTTTGAAGGTGCAGTGGGAGGACAACATGTGTAGGAGGATTGCTGTTGGTATGGTGGAGAGCCATGAGCCGTTGAATAGAAGATTCATCATCAGAAGACGACCTGGCGTTGGGAGCCGGGCGCTGAACAAGGTTGACCTGAGCCAGTGCCGGCGGCTGAGGCTATGGAGCGGGTGGATGATTCGGCATCAGGTTTTGATGGATCCCCAAATCCTCCGCAGGCTGTTGCTGCTATGGCTGTGGCTGCAGTGCTTACTGCTGCACTTGCTGCCTCGGCGCTTGCCTTCTCTTTTCTTTTCCCTCGGTGATAACTTTTTGCATTTCTTCCCATTCTATGCGCTGCCCTTCATGTAGATCATACACAAAGTCCCTGAACTGGTAACAAGTTTTCATCGTGTGTCCAGGCTACCTATGGAATATATAATATCTGGACTGATTGACGGCCGAGTTCCAACTAGGCCGTTTCGTAGGGAGTTGAAGTGCACCAATGGACATGAGAGTCGAGAAAATGTCTGGGAGGGACTCAGGCAAAGGAGGGTACGGCGCCCTCTTAGGAGCCGGGCGTTTGGGTGTGTAGCCGTTAGGTGAAGGGACATTGTGGTATTGTGGGGGTTGTTGTGGCTGTTGAGGAGTGGGGAAGGTGTTTTACGGAGCGGGGAAGGCAGGCTGGGTGTTTTGTGGAGCAGAGAAAATAGGTTGGGCATTTTGTGGAGGGGAGAAAATAGGTTGGGCATTTTGTGGAGGGGAGAATTGGGGGTTACGTGGGGATTGTGGAAAGCGGTGTGGAGCGGATTGCTTGGGAAAAGGGAATGCAATAGCTTGCACTTGCTCATTGGTTTGGACTCCTTCGGTGACAGGCCCTTGAGGCTTCCTATTGTATTTGGGTTTTTGGGCCTCAAAGAGAGAGTGTATGGGGGAGTCCTTAAACTTGGTTTGGATAGACCTCGCCCGGCTGTATAATTGGTGCATATTGGAAATATCATTCATTGCCAGAATATTTCGGAAGGTAGGTGTAGCAGTAGAGATGAGCAACTTGACCTTTTCCTCCTCCGGAATGTGACCGGGCACACGGGCAGCCATCTGCCTCCATCTATCGACATAAGTAGCAAGTCCTCGCCGGCTTTCATTTTCTCAGCAACCAGATCTATAAATGAATATTCTGGGCCGACCCATTCTTGGAATCTCTGAATAAATTTTTCTTTAACAACCTTGAAGCTCTCAGCATCTTCTAAAGGCAAAGTATAAAACCACTCTAGTGCGACTCCATCTAGCGATCGACGGAATAAATACGCCATGAGGTGATCATCATATTGGAACTGCGCCGATTCATACATGAAATCCCTCACATGAACATAAGGATTGTTGTTCCCATCATACTTGCAGTATGTGAGGAGCTCGGATTGAGAAGGGAATCGAATGTTATGGAAGCTAGGAACTGGAACGTCTGCCAAGGATTGTGGGCCAACCCGCTTTTGAAGGAAGTCGAGTTGTTGCTGCATGGCGGCCCATTTATCAACGAGTTCCTGGTCCCAAGATGGAGTAGGCAAAGTGAAAGAAGTGAGCTCAAGGAGAGGAGCTAAAGGGTAAACGGAAGGAGGGGGAGGCCCATAAGAAGGACATTGGGCCCCGACTGGAGAACCAAAGAATTTTGGGCTGGACCAGGGTAAGATCACTAGGAATGGGTGGAAGCTCAGGCCCATCAACCCTAGACTGGGAGATGGAAGAGGTGGACAGACCCTGTGCAACCGTGGGAGATGGGGCACTTGACCCCTGCAAGGTCTGGTAAAGGGTCGGATCCAACTGGGCCATCATTTGCAAAATGTGACTGGTGGGATTGTTAGTGGAAAGGGAGGGATGACCGCCCTCCATGGAAGCAGAGGATGGAGGAGGGACGGACCCTTTCTCCGGACTGAACTGGGGTGACCCTGGGCGGGTCCTCTAGGAGTCCCTGAGGGAGAGATTCCTCATGGGAATGGGGGAAATCATAAGAAGACATGGTTGAGTCGAACAAAGGATTGAAATCAGAAGTGAACGAGGAATTGCCTGTAACACCCCGGCTAAATAATAAAATATAAAATTGTAAATTTTGAAGTATGTATTGAAATAAAGGTGACAAATGGTTATAAATGAAAAATGTGCGATTAATTATCTTGTGAGTTAGGTTGAATTAGAAAAGGGGTAAAATAGACATTTTCTTAATTAATGATTTCAATAATGTTTCTTAAAATTATTAATTGATTTTGATCAAACTATATAAACGGAAAGGGGATAATTATGTTTTTATCATGACCATAAAAGAAATTTCATATTTTGAGATGCAATTGACTTTTTCACGATAATCTAATATATATATATATATATATATATATATATATATATATATATATATATATATATATATATATATATATATATATATATATATATAATGCAATTAGTTGATTTTTCGCGGTTCGCTAAAGTTTTGACAAATTTATAAAAATATGAAAAAATTATATTCTTATAGAGCACAAAATGTTTAACAATCTTGTTAATTGGGCCGACCCCTAATAAAAAGTTAATGAGGCCGAATTAAAGAGGTTTTAGTCTGAAATCGTTGTTCTTAATAGCCCAACCTTAATCGACCAAATTCGAGCCCATTTCTTAACCATTCGAGCCCAGACCAGGCCCATTTGATAGATAAACCCTAGTAGATCATTTTGCCTCTGAAACCCTAGCTTCCAGATGCCTCTCTCAACGGCGGCGACGTGGATTAGGTAGGCATACCGAGTTTTTCGCCGATTCTTCTCCTTTGGACTCTCTTAGCCAATTCGATCTCTAGAATCCTCCTCAACCTCTATAAGTAGAGGGCTTTCACAGACCTAGACCTCCTTTTGTTTTTCCAATAGATGGCACAAGCAATCGTGGTCGATTGAGGGCAAATTAAGGCTTGAACGGTGAAGTGTTTGTGATTAGGGTTTTAGCGCGTTTTCCCTATCTTCTTCCAAATCGGTAGGTGTCTCTCAGGCTGAACCAAAATTTAATTATACCACCTTGTTCGCATTTCAGAGCTCTTTCTTTTGATACTAGATTGTCCAAATGCCATGCAGCATGTTACTCTAATTTCATTGTTTACCCCGAGGTGCATCCGAAGGGTTAAATTCCATATTGATCTGTTTTATGTTAGTTAAATCACTTTAGATTTTAATTGAAGCATGTGATCTTATGCGGTTTTGAATGCTCTATCTAATGGCAATATTTTCCCCAGTTTTTATTCACCCTAACGCTTGAAATCAAAGTTTTCTCATGATGTGTTGAGGCTCGTAGTTGGTGGAGTCTCGGGTTGGTAAATGGTCCTTTCAGAGACCGCTATTAATATAGCAGTCGCATGATAGACCGCTTCAAGCCTTGCATTTTCAAATTTAATAAAATTTATGCATATTTACTTTCTAATTAAGAAACAGCCCTACAATAGACCGTTTTATTCTTCAGGCGGTCCTACGATAGCCTGTTTCATGGCTTCTGGCAGGAAGTTCTAAACTCTGTTTTATGCATTTTTAACTAGAAAACTTACCCTGTCTAGCATGATATCTTGACCTATAACTATGCAGAACGCAATATTAATCTAGTATCATAGTTAGAAACATAAATTTTGATTTATTTACATGAAAGTTGCTTTGATAATCGTAAGTTAATGATCATAAGAAACTTGATAAAAGCTTGGTTATTAATCTTGTAATCTCACACCACGCTGTTATACATTCCTCATATTATGTTGCTGATATCATTGCTTGACAGTCATGCCACTCCGGTGGGATTGACTGACCGCACCGTCTCATTTTCCATGTTTCATATAGCTTCAATCTTGTAATAGTTGGGACTCTCCGCCGGATATTCCTTCCATCGGACTAGGACCACTATTATGAGACCTCTGTAAGTCCCCGTGAGCCTGGGATTCCCACCAGGATGCCAGGCAAGTTAGACCCCCAAGACCTAAACCCCTGGACGTGTTTTGATTCATGTTTGGGCCAGTCCAAATTTGGACTACTCTGCGACCGTAGCGGCCCAACTTGAGACCGCTAAGCGATCCTTGGCGGCCCAGGTTTAGACCGCTATCCCTCTCTTGGCCTAGGTTAAGTAATGGGCTTGGGTTTAGTCTGATTCTTTTGAGCCCAGTCAATTCTAACCTAGCCCAATCCGTTCTATTTGACTTTAGCTTCGTGGGCTGAACTCTTGTTTGGACCCATTCTGAATTGGGCTAGATTGAGGACCTTTTTGGGTTCACTTTAAGAGCCTGTTATACTTAATTGTGCGCGGTCTAAGGTTAGACTGTCAATATCGCCTTAGCGGCCCAATTATTGACCGCTAAAATTGAGATTTAATATGATTTTTCGTGTTTTGTTGTTGTGATAGCAGTCATATCAAGGTTGGTCTTGAACTGCGAAATCTTGCTTGATCCTTGTTCTTCCACTTGATATCCATTCCAATTCTATTGAAATATCATTTGATCTTAGTTGGTAAGTTGCATAGCTTAAACCTTGGAACTCGTGGCCATTAAACATTGTGGATGTCTAGATTTCGTGGGATCTATGATCCAAACAAATCAATGCCAAGGCAAACACATTAAAGGGCCCAGTCTGGTCCTGGGAGGCGCAACCGAAAAGTACTTGATCCTTGGGGAAGTGAATGACTAGGTGTGGCATTTGGCACCGGTACTATCTAGCGTGTTGGGTCTACAATATTCCACACTCTTGTGATACTTGCTATACTTGCTTGAAAGCAGGAAGTGCTTGCTTGCATGACTCAACTTGACTTGACTTGATAAATGGCCATTCACTTATTATCGTGCATGATGTATTGACTTGACTTGACTTGGCATGTCGCCACTCACGCAAAATTCTGGTTATTTATTTTGCTATCTCGATTTGCATTGTTCCCTTCCATTTATCCATCAATTATCTCCTGGTCTTGTTGGTTACCAGCTTGTTTTTTTGAATTCTCGCTTTATTTATACATTCATGAAAATGGTTAATTATTTAAACTTCGCATGATGATAAAGTATAATTCTTACTGAGCTTTTCGCTCACCCCCCCTTATTTCCATCCTTTTCATGTAACGTGGTAGATGGAACGTTTACAATTGGGATCGGGCCAGCGTGATCGAGTGAACCTGGAACTTAGAGACTGGAGTCTTTTTATTTTCTTGAGTCTAATTAGTATAGTGGATCTTGCTATTTTCTCTTCTTTATTTCCTTTATTGAGTCCACATTGTATTTAAATTTCCAAATATCAATAAAAACCACTTTTTTTCTCAAATTAATGGCCTCCATGTGTTGAATATTATTATTTGTGTTTTATTTACTCTGATCCAATTATCATGACTTTTTCGCTACCACGTTCCGAGCATCGCTTCCCGCTGCTATCGGTTCGGGGCGTGACATTGCCCCTAGGAGATGAACCTATGGATCAAAAGCAACTCCACATGCACTGTGGCACCTAAAAAAAATGATGCAAACAACACAAACAACCACCAATAAGTAACTAGACAAGATGACCTCAAATAAAGAGAATTATGTAAATAAGAAAGGGATGAGAGGCAACCAAAGTCAACCAAGTTATAATGATGCACAATTTTTTTTTCTTTCTCCTTTTAGAACCTTAGTGATTTCATTACAATGTTATCTCCAACAATAGGTTCTTAAGGGGGACGGATATTGGGGACTTGGTTAACTCTAGGTGTAAACTCTCCCTTACTTATGCAACCTACACACGGGGTGACAAAGGTACAACCGGCCCAGCGTACGTGTGGCAATCCACAGCTCACGGGGACTTATAGAGGTCCCTGATGTGGTCACCTAGTTGACCCCAAGGAATATGGAGGCTAGAGGATCACACACCAGGGTAGGAATACAACTATGATATGAAAGATAAATGACCCTATGTGCAGCAGGGTGCATGCAATTTCTAGCCTAGAAACTAACAAACAATATGCAAACAATGATATGAATATATGTCACAACAAAGGAGGAGACTAGATAACACCCAGGGATAATAAGAATCTGCAACAAATGCAGAAATATCAACACCCTCGAGATGCGTACCTATAACTAAAGAAACGGTCGTCTGGGGACCGCTAAGGGGATAAGACGGCCTATCGCTAGACCACTTTTTGGCCAGAAACGACTGGGAGAGACTGCCAGGGACCAGAGAGTAGAAAACAACAGTAAATGAAAATGTGAAAACCGAGGAAAACACAAGGACAACTGGGAACAGCAAAGAATAGTAGGTCAAATAGCAACTCAACACGATTGGCACTAGAGGTCCCACCGTGATCACCAAAAAATAGAGGTTGTAGATATTTTGTTGGTGGGTGATGTGATGTGTGATGTGTGAGATATAGATATGATGCGAGTGGGTGATGTGCTAACTCAAGCAATCAATAACATCAAGCATGGAGCATGTGGGCATGTCATCTTAACAGTGCAAAGATAAAGCAAGGAAGAAACTAAACACACGCCGGGGCATGGAGCAAAGGAATAAAAAGGAAACACACACCGTGGGTGTGGAGCAACTAAAAACAAAGGAAGAAATATAAGAAATGATGACAAATACCCAAGTAAGGAAAGATGTGATCGCCACCAAAGCAAATAATGCAGTGAAACTACACTACGTACCTTGGAAAGAGCCGAGTGAAGCACAAAAGCCCGCTGGAGAGAATAACCAGGTGCTGCAGAGACAAACGGTCTTTAGACGATCGCTAGGCGAATAGAAACGGTCTAATGATAGACCGCCAAGAATCCCCAAACGTTCTGACAAATGGCCGCTAGACGCACCCAGAACAATGATGTGGAACTTGGATCTCCACCCCTCCTGGCCGGCCAGAAGAGTTGGGCCTCGTGTCGTGAGCTATGTAAACCTGCAAAAGAGTGTGGACACATAGAAAAAGCAACCCAATTAGCCCTTGGACAAGTGTAGTATCTATAGTGCAATTAAGCTAAGATGCATAAAAAGGATGGGTGAATACCTGGGGGTTATTGGTGGTTTTTTTTAACCCCTATGGGGTGTGAAAAAAGTAAGAGGATGTTTGAAAATGTGATGTGAGTGCAGAAGAACGTGGAAGAAGAAGAGGGAAGATACTATGATGATGCAAAGGAAGACTAAGAATAAGAGAGGAAAAAATTACAAAGAACACGAATGGAACTTGATACTCCCTGGACCAGACGACTCAAGGACACCGAAACGGCTTCTCCCTGGTTGGTACTCGCTCTAGAATGCAACAGCACTTCGTTGCAATTTTCAGAAATCTCGTCCTCAAGCCATGAAGTCAAGGGTTCTATTTATAGACCCCAAAACCCTCTGGTCGAGTTGGAGAGATAATGACATGAAAATAGGCCTAAACTTAGATAAATCTCGAAGATAATACTCCCAAGAGTCCATAGAAACAAACAAAAGCTTCTGAGGATCACTACTCAGAGAGAAAACATCAAATCATGGACTCTAGTTCGACCACGGCCGAAGAGAGGAAGAACAGTTAGAGCATGACTCTCTGCTGCCTAACAGTCTTGTGTTAGAGCTTTGTGGTCGGCCGATAGACCACAAAGCTCGGTCGTCCAGAAAGAGATAAGACCAAAGAAACCCAATAGGACTCGCTACTGCTTAACGGTCTAGTAAAGGACCGACAACGATACCAAACGGTCGTACGATAGACCGCAAGGCTGATAGGCGTGGCAAAAGAGATAAAGGCCAATAAATCTCTATATAAATCCACAAGAAAACCCTTATTAGCCCTTATCTAGGCCCAATAAGCTCAAATGACGAAAATAAAAGGAATTAGGCCCAACCAGGGAGAGCGACCCATAAAAATAAGCCCAAAATTGACCAAAAGATGACCCAATAACCGGTGAATCAACCTGGGACATCATAAAAAATAGATAAAGAGATGTCCTAACTCACTGGTCATAAAACGGGTGTGAACACCTGTTCTGGCATAATACACATTCTTCCATGTATAATGAGATCATGATGACTTCAACAAATGCATCAAAGCAAATGCATCATCAAAACACATTAACTAACAAATGCATCAAAAACAAATGCAGCATAAAAAACACATTGACTAACAAATGCATCAAACCAAATGTAGCATCAAAAAGATCATGATGACTTCAACAAATGCATCAAAGTAAAGGCAACATCAAAACCACATTGACTAACAAATGCATCAAAGCAAATGCAGCACCGAAAACACATTCCACACACAGATTCATGATCATGATGAATCACAGTGGTTGACATCATCAAAACCATAGGGGTACAATAGAACTGATCTATGAAGGAACATCCCAGGTGAGAGCAACAAAGGTAAACATGCTCACCTCAGATTACGAATTATTTAAGATGAAGCATGATGAAAGTATTTCTGACATGTATGCGAGGCTCTCACTGATCACTAACAGTCTTAAGGCTCTAGGAAAACAATTTCAAGACAATGATCTAGTTAGAAAGATTCTTAGGTCCCAAACCCCTGTGTGGCACACCAAAGCCACTGTGATAGAAGAGTCCAGGGATCTGTCCACTATGATAGTGACGGAGCTGATGGGATCATTGATGACATATGAGATTAATCTCAAGAGAAGTGTGTAAGAAAATAAGAAAGGAAAAACTATAGCTCTCAAAGTGTCTCAAAGTAGTGGAAAGAGTAGTGAAGAGTATGAGAACTTCTCTGATCTAGATGACGCCCAACAAGCTATGCTGACTCGACAACTCCAAAGGTTCTTAAGAACCAGAGGTAAGACCTTCAGGAAAAGAAGGCCACAGTAGGCTGGTAAGAATTCTAACTTTAAATCTAATAAGAACAAAAATTCTGACAAAATTACTTGTTATCATTGCAAAAAGCTAGGTCACATGAAAGGAGACTGCCCCGAGTTGATGAGGAAGAATTTCAAGGCTCAAAAAAAGAAGCCTCAAGCTATGGTTTCCACATGGAGCGATGAAGAAGAAGACATCAAAGGTGAAACCTCAAATAAAGAAGAACAAGGGCTATGCCTTATGGGCAATAGTAATGAAGAGGTAAGTAATCCCTTCGAAAAATATTCAATTGATGATTGGGAAGATGAATATGCAAATCTGTTAGATAAATTCAACTATCAAACCAAGGAATACAAAATGGTAAAAAAGAAATTGAACAATGTTATTTAGGATCAAACCTCTGTTAAAAATGAAAATAAAAATCTCAAAACACAGGTTGAAGATCCGAATTCATTGAAAATTGACCATGAACACCTGAAAATTGAAAATGAGGAGATTAAGAGACATATGAATGATTTTAAAATAAAATTTCAGGAAATCCAGAAAGAAAAAGAATTAACAACCAAAATTGGTCAAGCATGATTTAGTTAGAGGTCTACCCAAGCTTCAATTTAAAACAAACATAAAAATCGGTTATGCATGTGCACAAGGAAAATAAATAAGAAAATCCTTCAAAACAAGATTATAATCCCTATCATCTAGACCACTAGAATTCCTGCATGTGGACTTATTTGACTCCACAAGGACCCAAAGTTTCAATGGCAAATGATTTGGTTATGTAATTATGGATGATTTTACTAGATTTGCATGGATATTTTTCTTGGCTCACAAAAGTGATGCATTTTAGGAATTCTAACACTTCTTTAATAAAATAAAGCAAGAAAGTAAGCACAGAATCTGTGTTATTCAATCTGATCATGGGGGGGAGTTAGAAAATACACTATTTTCATATTTCTATAAACAAGAGGGACTGACTCACATGTTTTCTTCTCCTAGGACCCCAGAGCAAAATGGTATAGTAGAAAAAAGAAACAGAACGATCATGTAGATGGAAAGGACAATGCTCATTGAAAGTCAAGTACCACGAAGATTTTGGGCAGAAGCTACAGACATAGTTTGTTATATAATTAACAGGGCCATGGTAAGACCTGTTCATAAGAAAACTCCATATGAATTGCTGAAAGGTAAGAGACCTAATTTGGCTTATTTTAAGATCTTTGGCTTTAAGTCTTTCATTCATAACAATGATAAAAGGACTTGACATATTTGAACCCAATAGTAGTCCAGGGATCTTCCTAGGATATTCTGAATTATCAAGGGCGTATAGGGTCTTCAATATTTCTAAACAATCCGTAGAAGAATCCCCTCATGTCATATTTGATGAAACATTCAACTCTATTGACATGAGTAATGATGATAGGAAATCAATAGATGATGGAGAGTTTCTGGAGGACAAGCTGAATGAAGAAATAAATGACCCAGCTGCACAAAATGACCCAGTGCAGGGTGAGTCAACCGAGCAAGGTGAGTCCTCAAACAATATCATATTTCTAAAAGACCATCCTGCACATAACATAATAGGAAATCTGCATGATCCCCCTAGGACTAGATCTTTTCATAAATAAGTCAATAATCAAGATCTAGTAGCTTTAGTTTCCCAAATTGAACCCAAAACAATTGAAGAAGCCTTAAAAGATGAGTCATGGATATATGCTTTGAACGATGAATTGGGTCAATTTGAAAGAAGCAAAGTCTAAAATTTAGCACCCAGACATGAAAATATGTCTGTAATAGGAACTAAGTGGGTCTTTAGAAATAAAGTGAATGAAGATGGAATAATCTTTAGGAATAAAGCTAGGTTGGTGGCAAAGGGCTACAATCAGGAATTTATGGTAGACTTTGATGAATCCTATGCACCAGTTGCTAAGATGGAGGCAATTAGGATATTGCTAGCATTTGCTTGCTCAAATAACATTAAACTTTACCAAATGGACATGTAGTGCCCCATAATTTATGTAATAATTTCGGAGTTATTTATAGAACTTTCTGAATTTTATAAGGGCTAAATAGACTAATAAAAGGATTATTGAATTAATAAGTCATTATAAGGCGCAATTATGTTAAATAATTAACCTAGCCTATTTAAATAAAATCCAAAAGGTTTAAGGACCAAGCCCATTAAGTTTGGCCCATATTCTAGAAGGTTATTTAGCCTATTTACGTATTTTATGGATAAAATACCATTTTTATGGATAATAATATGTATAATTAACAAAAGAGTTTGATTGATGTTCAACTCTATGCACGTTGGATGTAGCGGTCTATCGTGCAACCGCCACAGCCATGTAACGCACCAGTCTTGATGTGTTACATTCTGTCAGTTCCGTGAAAGAAAGAACGAGCAAAAAGATTAGAACTTTGGTGTTGGGTTCGTATCTCTCCCTCTTTATCTTTGATAATGGTTTTGATGATCACAATATATTATATGAAATATTGTGTGCTTGATTAGTAAAAAACGTCTTCGTCATAAACGAACTCACATGTTGATATCTTGCTTTGTAGGTACTGCTACAGGGGGAGAATGCATGCGCATTCATGAATGTCGTAGTGTGGGAATGTTGAGACTAATGTTCTTGTTCTTTTGCCCATACTAGTGTGGATTCATTGAGTATTCATTGATATGAATTGGTTGCAAGGCATTGTGTAAAATCATTTCCATTTCATTGTATGTCTTTATTGAACGGATCACCACCTTCCCTTCACTCATGTAAGATCATGGCTCAATGGATCTAAATGCTCTCAGATGACTGGGTAAATGTTGCTTTGGACTGAAGTTGGAACTCATATGAGATTTGATTGATTTGTATTGAAAATGCCCTTTCAAATGCATGATCATTACTTTGGTATAATATATACTTTGGAGTCAATGGTAAGCCTCAACTCTTGGTTACTACCCTTGAATCCATAGTAAGTATTCATGAGTTGGAAGTGAATTTTCATGTGCCTAGATTGGGATTGATTCATTAATCGTGCTCTCAATTGACTTCATTTGTTAGTTGAGGACTGAATGGTTTCAAAGTGTCTTATGCATATTCTTTAGTTGAAAGTGTGTTCAAAAGATTTATGTGCCTCATGCTAATGCTTTCATAATAATATTTCATGTCATTTGGGTCTTGGTCTCAAAACTAGCTCCATATGTTAATGCATGATCCAAAAATTTTGATTTTGATCTAACCTCCTGTTTCATTATGTTTTTCAGGGTAAGAAATCATGTTAATTTTCATGGGATTATGGTAACATCTAATCACTTCTATTCCCTTGGATTCATGGAGGTTTGAACTATTTCTCTAACCCATTCTGGCATGGGTTAACCCATAGGGTCGACCCCTAAAGGCAGAAGGTCTGTTTTTGGCATATTTGTGCACCCAGTGCAAAAGGGTCGACCCCTCTGAAAGGGTCGACCCCAAGAGTCGACCCCTGAGTCCCAGAGTGATTTTTGGGCTTCGAGTGGCCTCTGGTTGCCACGAGGGTCGACCCCAAGGGTCGACCCCTGAAAATAAAATTCCCAAACAGAATGGGCTGGCACGAGGGTCGACCCCAAGGGTCGACCCATTGCTTTTGACAACATTTTACTCTCTTCCAGGGTCGACCCCAAGGGTCGACCCTTTCCGGTCCGGGGCGGCGCCGTCAAAAATGACCTTCGTGTAGGCGCGCCGAATGTCTTCTAACTCCGGTCCAAATGCCCGAAATCACTACATGAAATGTGGATCTGGTCCGTAGGCTGTCTCTTGACCGTCCTAAACATATATATACATCCTATTGTGTTGTAAACCCCAATGAAAAAGGCCAGATCTGAAATTTTGTGTTGTTCCTAACCCTTGTGTGTGCAGGAGGACGGCTGCAGCTCCAAGGCTTCTTCAACAACGATCTGGATGTAAAAGCTAGAGGAAGGGCGATGCACATAACAGGAGAAGGAAGAAGACGCTACTGAAGACATCATCCACGAGCCTGAGGTTCGATCAGAAGGCTACTGTTGCTGCTCTTCGTGGTCGGATGTCTTGGGGGTTTCATTCTTCAAGCTTGGCCGCTTCCCACTCCGTGAATCAGTTTTCCAGCACACCCTACCTCCCTATCAAAGCATTTCGTTGAAAATCCGAGGGAGTGGTTTTGATCTTTCACTTCTATGCTTTCGTTTGAGATTGCTTAAGGTTTCGAATGGTTATCTAAGAGGTGCAATATACATATACATGTTCTTTTGTCTATCTACTTGCTGCCCTCTTATTAGTCCTGTGATTTTCATCCTAAGTAACCAAATGAGCTAATGCTTTCCATTCTCTTGCAGAAGAAGAAGGAGGAGTGCAGTCACAAGGTTGAGAGAAAAAGGATTTATGAAGTTAATCATTTTCTGATGTATGCAGGTTTGATGGGAGCTAGGATTTGAAGGATATACTTAGTACGAGATGCTAAAGTTGCAGACGATCTCGGATCTTCGAGGAAGATGACCGAGTGCTCCATCCTACTGCAGATTCAATTCTCTCAAACCGAAGCTTCAAGGAAAATCTATAAACGGCCATTGGAAAAATATAGGGGAAACATTCTACATCCTTAATCCATCTCTTGATGAAAGTTTCTCTCCATTTACATACTGCTATGAGCATATATTGTAAATGATTTTATGTTGCTGAACTCTGAATATTATTGTGTGTGTGGACGGAGCTGTGTCTCTGTGTGAGGTATTTGTGCGGGGTGTGTTCCCCGACATTGTGCGTGTGTGTGTGTGCTGCTGTGGCAGCGGTTTGGGGCCAGGCCCTGTGTGTGTGGATTGCTGTGGAAGCAGCGTGTGTGGTGTTGGGGTTCGTCCCCGTGTTGCTACATTTTGTAGCGTGTAGTGAAGCCTCACTAGGGTTCGGTGAGGGGTGGACGTACGGGACACGGCAGTGTACCCGAACCACCTAAAAATCTCTGTGTCTATTGTGATTACCTGTGTGATTGTTCATTTCTTCTATGTCCCTTCATAGGTCAATTTAGTAGGTATTTGCTCACTACATCATCGCACACTGCTTCATCCGCTATCCTTGTTAGGATTAATTTTAATTGTTCCCTACATCAATAATCCATGTTTGGCGTAGGTTCTTTCATCCATTGTCTAGTTTATTCGAGTGAGATCGGAAAGCTTGAGAGAAGATTTTAATCTCACGTTTGTTTAGGCTATTTAACATAGTTAATATTAATTCTGATGTGTTTAGTTTAAAAAGTGTTTAAAATCTTCCATCTCGACTTGGGGACAATTCAACCCCCCTTCTTGTCTGCCATCTCTCTGGGCCAACATTTGGGATCTTATCTACAAGAGATCGACTTGGGAGAGTTTATAACATTACTAAGGACTCTTAGGGATTAGGTTCTGACAAATTAAGGACTCTAGAATCGATCTAATCTTCAAAACCCTATAAATAGGACCAAGTTCTGAATTGAGCGACCCTTACTTTTGGCTCGTGAAGAATCAAGGTAAGGAGATATAATTTCGGGTAAGTTCTTTAGAAGATTTTGTTTAGTATACTTTAGACTAATAGTTCTCCAAATTTCGTGCTAGGAGATCAAGCAACCAAGGAGATCGAAGCTTCCAAAGTTGCTGGTTCGACCATAGTAACTTATGATTCAGAGCAAAGGACCCCTGGAGATCAAGAGATTAGGACGTTTAAACGAGGTAATTAGAATTCAATCCTTAAGAACTTTTTGTTCACCTTAGTTTCATCTTCGTACTCTCAAAATTTCACATCCTTAGGTCAAGAGGCTGAGGAGCTAGAGCAGTGTGAATTTGCTGGAAACTCACTGGAAAGGGAGAACTAGGGCACGTCTTTCAGTCTCAAATTAGAAGTTTAAAGCTCAGAGAAAAGGGTAGGTTATCTCATGATTGGAAAAAACATCTTGTTAGGGATAAAAATCCTCTGATTCTACTTGATTTCATGCATTATAGACTATGAATTCCATGTTTTAGTGGGTTCATGCATACATACATATTCTTAGCCCTAATCAAAGATCAAAGATATTATCTTGTCAATTCACTGCAACCTATGCATCTAGATGACCTTTACTTCATTTTGTCATGATTGGTGTAGTTAAATCTTTTCAAAACATGACATGGTTTCAAATCACAATCTTTTAATTTCTTTATTACTGTTAGCAGGGACTCTGACGCATCAAGGTAAGACCGTCACAGTGATCTAATGACCTTACGATAAGCCGTCACACCCTCTACTGCATCTTAATTACTCTGTTGTCTCTGACAGACCTTAACAGGAGCGTTACATTACTGTAACGGCCTCACGATAAACAGTCATAGTCACTGTGATGCACCCATTCTAGACCGTCAGGGTAACCGTAGACAGAATATGAAACTAGTTAATTTAACTTATAAATAAGCCTAGATATCTAAGTTTTTACCTGATTTCATGTCTTTAAGATTATCTACTGATTCATGGTAGAAATTACATAATTATGGTATCTTAAGTTATTTTAAGTTATGTTAATTTCATGTGCCAAAATTCTATAGTTTTGTATCAAAATCATGATTTTCCAAAGATGTATTGATGGAGTTTTATCATGATTTCCTATTGTTACACATCCTCTCTATCAATAGAGTCATTTCTCTAAGTATATGGCATATATTCATGTATGTTGTCCATTAGTTCACTTTGCACTATAGTAACATTATTCTTGGACATGAGGACCTCTCTATTGGATATTCCTTCTAATGGACTAGGAAAACTTATTTCAAGGCCTCCGTAATTCTCTGCGAGCCTAGGATTCCCACTAGGACGCCGAGTTGGTTGTACCATTAAAGCCCATTTAGTAGATTACACTATCGATGTTTCTGGTTCTAGCAATGTAACAGATCTCTACTGGACTGTCAGGAGCATCTAACGGCCAAATATACGACCGTCACATTCAACTAAGTCCGATTTCTTGGTTTGGGATTAAGACTAATGTAACGGTACAATACTGGAGTGTCACATCAGGTAATGGCCCAATACACGACCGTCACAATGCTTGAGTATTTTAACCCGAGGTTTGACCAAGGGTTGATATTCCAAAGTTTCTAGATGGACTCTTGATGATCTAGAACTTATCATATTGATCAAGAAACCTAATATAATGAATGGAAGATAAAGAATGTACCGTTATGCTGCCGATTTATTTCCATAAGCATAACATAGTATAAGTCATTCTTGATTTCTCATGATTCTTATTAAAGCATTCATTCATTGAATTATTGTTATCAAGAGCTTGTTGGAATTGTACATTCTTGGCCATACTTTATTGTTACATGCGTGGAAAAAGCTTGATTTATACTTGAAGATGCGATCGAACACTGATTATGTTCAAGGGCTCTATGCTAGTCCCCTCGGTTGATTGTCGGAAACATACTATTATAAACCACAGGGTATGATGCTACTGGCGTCGCATTGCGCTGGGAGTACTTTCTTTATAAATAAATGAAAATCCACAACACGATACAACATGATTGATACTTATACATGACTTTCTTGATATTCCATAGAAATTCACAAAGTACTTGCTCATAAGCAAAAGATACTGGAGTGATGATTATGTGGCTAGCTAGTACATTCTCGTTACATTCTTGTTCATGAAAGGTCATATCATGTTCTTATAACATTCTTGCTAGTTCAAACTTGCTCTCATTCTATCTTACATACTTTGGTTTAATCGCATGATTGATCGCATTTGCATGATTTTACCTTATTCTACTAGAGCAAAAATGTTAATTACTTTAATGATGCCTTCATGTTGATGCGAAGATACCTACTGGGCAAGTGTGCTCATTACCTATTTCCATTCTTTTTCAGGAAATCAAAGTGAGTCGGGTTCAGATTCAGAATGTTCAAGTAGCGGATCCGAGAGTGAATAAAGAATGAGCGAAGACTTAGGAAGTTTACATTGTTTAGATCGAGCCTATGTAATTTCCTATTTATTGTGTCTAGCATGATGGAAGTTGAATTAGTGGTTGTATTCGAATAGTGGATTGGATTATTAATGAAAGTTGAAGTTGAGTAAATATTGTGCGATTGCATTCTTATATGTGATTACCTTGCGCTCTGATCATTCTTGCTCGCAAGAGGATTAACATGCCGACTGTTCGCGTTCCTCGAGTGAGTCTTCCGCTGTTATAAAGACTCGGGACATGACAGTTAAGTTGATATCAGAGCCTAAGTCTCAGGACTTAGGAAGAAGAGTCATGTCATAGGATAAGTCTAAAGTTTAAGGACCCCTATCTATGAACTAAGGAAGAAATTTTCACACCCATGTGAGAATTGGGTAGAACCCGGGATAAGATAGTTAATTAGTTTTAAGATTGATTTTCCTTCCAGTTTCACGAAAAATAACAAGTTGTTATTTTTCTCCCAGGTACCCTATTATTACCATGGCTCATCACGTAGATTGGAATGGTATGCAACAAACTGTTGCTGGCCTCACTCATGCATTACAAACCATGGCGCAAGTTGGCGCAGGAGGAAGGGCTGGTGATTTGAATCGTAACTTTCGGAGCTTAAACCCTCCGCGTTTCTATGGTTCTTCTAATCCTAACGAGGCAGAGAACTGGATAGATGAAATGAATCGTATCTTTGATGTTATCCAATGCACCGATCAAGAGAAGGTGTGTCTCGCAACCTTTCAACTCAACAAAGATGCCCGTACATGGTGGAAGTCGGTTCTGGCACCTCTGGCCGATGCACCTCATACATGGGATGGTTTTCTTACCCTATTCCGTGCCAAGTACTTTTCTGAGCACGTAAAGGAACGAAATGTTATGGAGTTCACCGCTCTTCGGCAAGGAATGATGACGGTTGCCGAATATGAACTGTAATTCTCAAGGCTTGCACCTTACGCACCGCATCTTATCAACACCGATTTATTGAAGGCTAATCGGTTCATGGATGGGTTACGGCCCGATTTCATTCAGCAGCTCGGGACCCAAAACATCTGTACTTATGCGAAAATGGTTCAACGAGCGTACTTGTGTGAAATGACCTTAGAGAAGGTCGAGAAATTAAAAGGGAAAGGAGAAGAGTCTAGCCGACGCTCAGATCGGTGTTATAAGAAAGAAAAATTCAGCATCACAGAGCCCTACAAGAGCCATGATAGTAAGAAAAGATCCAAGAATGAGAATGGTGGAAGTTCCCATAAGCAAAAGAAAGTCAAGGAGGAGAAGGAGCAGGTCACCATGGCTTGCACAATTTGTGAAAAATTCGGCCATTCGACTGAGGAGTGTTGGAAGCGCCTCGGCGCTTGTTTACGTTGTGGAAGCAGGGAGCATTGCATGCCAGATTACTCCCTTATGAAAGACCAATTATCTGGTGGAGGACGTAGGAGGCAGGCTCGCCTCAATGCCGTCTTAGAAGAAGAGGAAGCGCCCAGGGATGGTGGGCTTATGGAAGGTACTATTCAAATTTATTCTCGTCCTGCATTTGTGCTATTTGACACTGGTGCCTCTCATTCTTGTATCTCCCTTACTTTTGCAAAAACATTATCAATTGCATAAGTTCCCCTACCTTCATATCTCACTGTTACCACACCCTTAAGTTCTGGAACAAAGCTCACCGACTATTATCCTGATAGTGAAGTGATAGTAGAAGGTCACAATCTCCCCGTAAACTTAGTATGCCTTGACATGAAAGGTTATGATGCCATTTTAGGGGTAGATTGGCTTGTAGATCATTGTTGCTTATATCAATTGTCCAAATAGGATTATATCCTTTCGAAAGACCGGTCTTCCAAGATTCTCTTTTCTTGGCATCAAGTACAAGAAGCATCCTACTATTATATCTTCTCTTCACACTTGCAAACTTATCTCGCAAGGATGTGAAGCTTTTCTTGCTTCTATCATTATTACCGAATCCAAGGAGATTATCTAAGCAGACATTCCTATTGTAAGTGAGTTCCCCGATGTGTTCCCGTCCGAATTACCTAGTTTACCACCCAATAGGGAAGTGAACTTCACTATTGAACTCATTCCAGGAGCAGCACCTGTTTCTATGGCCCCTCACAGAATGTCCCCCACAGAACTCAAGGAATTAAAAAGACAGCTACAGGAATTACTAGACAAAGGCTTCATCAGACCTAGCACATCCACTTGGGGTGCGCCGGTTCTATTTGTCAAGAAAAAGGATGGTTCTCTCAAGCTATGCATCGATTACCGGCGACTGAATCAACTCACAATTACAAATAAGTATCCATTGTCACGTATTGACGAGCTCTTCAATCAACTTTCAGGAGCAGAATATTTCTCTAAGATAGACCTCAGATCATGTTATGATCAGCTTAGAATTAAAGAAGAAGACATTTATAAATCGGCTTTCCGAAGTCGTTATGGCCACTACGAATTCGTAGTAACGCCATTCGGATTAACTAATGCCCCGATAGCATTCATGCAACTTATGAACAATGTCTTCCAGCCATATCTGGATCAGTTTATCGTCATCTTCATTGATGATATCTTGTTATACTCTAAGACAAAGGAGGAACATGAAGAACATTTGAAAATAGCTTTGCAAACACTTAAAGAACATAAACTCTATGCCAAGCTAAAAAAATGCGAATTCTGGCCCAAGGAAGTTTCATTCCTAGGCCACATTATTTCAAAAGAAGGTATTGCAGTAGATCCTTCTAAGGTAGAAGCTCTCAAGAATTAGAGCCGACCAACGACCATAGCAGAAGTACGAAGTTTTTTGGGTCTAGCTGGTTATTATAGAAGATTCATTAAAGATTTTTCAAAGATTACAGTTCCTTTAACTAGACTGATGAGAAAAGAAAATCTTTTTGTCTGGTAAGATGAATGTGAGGAGAGTTTCTAAACTCTTAAAAATCATCTTACTACAGCTCCTATTCTAACACTACCGATGGAAGGTGGTGGATTCGAAGTATACACTGATGCATCAGGTATTGGCTTAGGATGTGTCCTCATGCAAAATGGAAAAGTAATATGTTATTCTTCAAGACAATTGAAACGTCACGAGGAAAATTATCCTATGCATGATTTGGAATTAGCAGGTGTCATTTTTGCCTTGAAAATTTGGCATCATTATCTCTATGGAAAAAAGTTTACAGTCTACTCGGACCACAAGAGCTTGAAATATTTATTTTCTTAAAAAGAGCTAAATATGAGGCACAGAAGATGGTTGGAATATCTCAAAAATTCTCATTTTTCTATTCAATATCATCCTGGCAAGGCTAATTCTGTTGCGGATGCACTCAGCAGAAAACCAATGAGTATGCTATCAAGTCTTATGATTAGTATGACTAATCTTATTCCTCAATTTGCTCAGATGAACTTAGATATTGACAGGAAGGAAGAAGATTGATTCATGGCTAATATCCGAGCTCAACCTACCTTAATAGAGGATCTAGTCATGTTGCAAAATGATGATTTCATGTTACTAGAAATTAAGGCTAATATTGAACGACGGCCGGATTTCTCTATTACGGAGGATGGAAGATTGCTATTCAAGGGCCGAGTGTGTGTACCGGATCATGAGGATGCAAAGAAATTGATTCTAGAAGAAGCACATAAATCCAGGTATACCATTCACCCAGGTAGTATAAAAATGTATCAGGATCTCAAAAGAAATTTTTGGTGGCCCAACATGAAGAGAGAAATAGTTGATTTCGTGTCTTGCTGTCTCACTTGTCAACAAGTAAAGGTAGAGCATTTTAGACCTACAGGTAAACTGCATCCCTTGAATATTCTCGAATGGAAGTGGGAGAGTATAGGGATGGATTTCATTATGGGGTTACCTAAGAGAAGAGGTGGACACGATGGTATATGGGTAATCATAGACCGATTAACTAAATCTGCACATTTCATACCAATCAAAAGTCGATGGTCTGTGGATATCCTGGCAGCATTATACATAAGGGAAATTGTTAAATTACATGGTGTCCCAGTCACTATTATATTTGATAGAGATCCTCGATTCACATCATAATTTTGGAAGGGTCTACAACAGTCACTAGGGACTAGATTGAATTTCAGCACAACCTTTCATCCACAAACTGATGGTCAGACAGAAAGAACGAATCAGGTGGTAGAAGATATGCTCAGGGCTTGTGTAATTGATTTTGGGGGTAGTTGGCATGATCACTTGCCTCTGGTAGAATTTGCATATAACAACAGTTACCAGGCCAACATACAAATGGCACCTTTTGAAGCTCTATAGGGAAAAAGTTGTCGATCACCAATATGTTGGAGTGAAATAGGGGAAAGACAATTCCTAGGCCCCGATATTATCAGAGATTCTACAGAGAAGATCAAACTTATTCAATAAAGAATAAAGATGGCACAAGATAGGCAAAAGTCTTATGCTGATAATCGTAGACGCGACTTGGAATTTCAAGTAGGAGACCACGTGTATCTCTAGCTTTCTCCAGGTCGTGGTATTCGGAGATTTGGCATTAAGGGCAAACTAACTCCAAGGTTCATTGGTCCGTTTGAAATTCTTGAAAGGGTCGGTGAAGTGGCTTATAGACTGGCTTTACCTCCACAATTAGCAGGAGTTCATGACGTATTTCACGTCTCTATGCTAAAGAAATATGTATATGATCCAGACCATATTATCACTTATGACAATCTAGAGATTCTGAAGGATATGACGTACGAGCAAACGCCAATAAAGATTCTGGAACGAGAAGTGCGTCAACTAACAAATAATGTTATTCCTATGGTCAAGATTCAATGGAAAAAAGCATGGCCATATGAAGCAACATGGGAAACCGAAGCAGCCATGCGAAAAAGATTTTCAGAATTATTCAACTGTAAGTACACTATCCATAACCCATGTATTGAATTTGGGGACCAAATTCTTCAAAGTGGGGGAGGGTGTAGTGCCCCAGAATTTATGTAATAATTTCTGAGTTATTTATAGAACTTTCTAAAATTTATAAGGGCTAAATAGTCTAATAAAAGGATTATTGGATTAATAAGTCATTATAAGGCCCAATTATGTTAAATAATTAACCTAGCCTATTTAAATAAAATCCAAAAGGTTTAAGGATCAAGCCCATTAAGTTTGGCCCACACTCTAGAAGGTTATTTAGCCTATTTACGTATTTTAAGGATAAAATACTATTTTTATGGATAATAATATGGATAATTAATAAAAGAGTTTGATTGATGTTGAACTCTGTGCACGTTGGATGTAACGGTCTATCGTGCGACCGCCACAGCCATGTAACGCACCAGTCTTGATGCGTTATATTCTGTCAATTCCGTGAAAGAAAGAATGAGAAAAAAGATTAGAACTTTGGGATCTTATCTACAAGAGATCGACTTGGGAGAGTTTATAACATTACTAAGGACTCTTAGGGATTGGTTCTGGCAAATTAAGGACTCTAGAATCGATCTAATCTTTAAAACCCTAAAAATATGACCTAGTTCTGAACTGAGCGACCCTTACTTTTGGCTCGTGAAGAATCAAGGTAAGGAGATATAATTTCGGATAAGTTCTTTAAAAGATTTTATTTAGTATACTTTAGACTAATAGTTGTCCAAATTTCATGTTAGGAGATCAAGCAACCAAGAGTTCGAAGCTTCCAAAGTTGCTGGTTCGACCATAGTAACCTAGGATTCTGAACAAAGGACCCCTAGAGATCAAGAGATTAGGACGTCTAAACGAGATAATTAGAATTCAATCCTTAAGAACTTTTTGTTCACCTTAGTTTCATCTTCGTACCCTCAAAATTTCACATCCTTAGGTCAAGAGTCTGAGGAGCTAGAGTAGAGTGAAGTTGCTGGAAACTCACTGGAAAGGGAGAACTAGGGCACGGCTTTCAGACTCAAATTAGAAGTTTAAAGGTCAGATAAAAGGGTAGGTTACCTCATGATTTGTAAAAACATCTTATTAGAGATAAAAACTCTCTAATTGTACTTGATTTCATGCATTATAGACTATGAATTTGATGTTTTAGTGGGTTCATGCGTACATACATATTCTTAGCCCTAATCAAAGATCAAAGATATTATCTTGTCAATTCACTGCAACCTATGCATCTAGATGACCTTTACTTCATCTTGTCATGATTGGGATAGTTAAATCTTTTCAAAACATGACATGGTTTCAAATCACAGTCTTTTAATTTCTTTATTACTGTTAGCAGGGATTCTGACGTATCAAGGTAAGACCGTCATAGTGATCTAACGGCCTACGATAAGCCGTCACATCCTCTACTGCATCTTAATTACTCTATTGTCTCTGACGCACCTTAATTGGAGCGTTACATTACTGTAACGGTCTCACGATAAACCGTCACAGTCACTATGACGCACCCATTCTAGACCGTTAGGGTAACTGTAGATAGAATAGGAAAGTAGATAATTTAACTTATAAATAAGCCTAGTTATCTAAGTTTTGACCTGATTTCATGTCTTTAAGATTATCTACTGATTCATGGTAGAAATTGCATAATTAAGATATCTTAAGTTACTTTAAGTTATGTTAATTTCATGTGCCAAAAATCTATAGTTTTGTATCTAAATCATGATTTTCCAAAGATGTATTGACGGAGTTTTATCATGATTTCCTATTGTTACACATCCCCTCTATCAATAGAGTCATTTCTCTAAGTACATGGCATATATTCAGGTATGTTGTCCATTAGTTCACTTTGCACTATAAGAACATCATTCTTGGACATGAGGACCTCTCTATTGGATATTCCTTCCAATAGACTTGGAAATCTTGTTTCAAGGCCTCCGTAATTCTCTGCGAGCCTGGGATTCCCACTAGGACACCGAGTTAGTTGTACCATTAAAGCCCATTTAGTAGATTACACTATCAATGTTTCTGGTTCTAGCAATGTAACGTATCTATACTAGACCATCTGGAGCATCTAATGGCCCAATATACGACCGTCACATTCAACAAAGTCCGATTTCTTGGTTTGGGATTAAGACTAATGTAACGGCCCAATACTGGAGCGTCACATCATGTAACGGCCCAATACACGACCGTCAGAATGCTTGAGTATTTTAACCTGAGGTTTGACCAAGGGTTGATATTCCAAGGTTTCTAGATGGACTCTTGATGATCTAGAACTTATCATATTGATCAAGAAACCTAATATAATGAATGGAAGATAAAGAATGTACCGTTACGCTGCCGATTTATTTCCATAAGCATAACATAGTACAAGTCATTCTTGATTTCTCATGATTCTTATTAAAGCATTCATTCATTGAATTATTGTTATCAACAGCTTGTTGAAATTGTATATTCTTGGCCATACTTTATTGTTACATGCGTGGAAAAAGCTTGATTTGTACTTGAAGATGCGATCGAGCACTGATTGTGTTCAAGGGCTCTATGCTAGTCCCCTCGACTGATTGTCGGAAACATACTATTATAAACCACAGGGTATGATGCTGCTGGCGTCGCATTACGCTGGGAGTACTTTCTTTATAAATAAGTGAAAATCCACACCACGATACGGCATGATTGATACTTATACATGACTTTTTTGATATTCCATAGAAATTCATGAAGTACTTGCTCATAAGCAAAAGATACTGGAGTGATGATTATGTGGCTTGCTAATACATTCTCGTTACATTCTTGTTTATGAAAGGCCATATCATGTTTTTATAACATTCTTGCTAGTTCATACTTGCTCTCATTCTGTCTTACATACTTTGGTTTAATCGCATGATTGATCACATTTGCATGATTTTACCTTATTCCTCTAGAGCAAAAACGTTAATTACTTTAATGATGCCTTCATGTTGATGCGAAGATACCTACTGGGCAAGTGTGCTCATTACCTATTTCCATTCTTTTTCAGGAAATGGAAGTGAGTCGGGTTCAGATTCGGAATGTTCAAGTAGCGGATCCGAGAGTGAATAAAGAATGAGCGAAGACTTAAGAAGTTTACATTGTTTAGATCGAGTCTATGCAATTTCTTATTTCTTGAGTCTAGCATGATGGAAGTTGAATTAGTGGTTGTATTTGAATAGTGGATTTGATTATTAATGAGTGTTAAAGTTGAGTAAATATTGTGCGATTACATTCTTATGTGTGATTGCCTTGCGCTCTGATCGTTCTTGCTCGCAAGAGGCTTACCATGCGGGCTGTTCACGTTCCTCGAGTGAGTATTCTGCTCTAAGAAAGGCTCGGGGCGTGACAGGACATAAAAAGTACTTTCTTAAATGGGTTTATAAAAGAAGAAGTTTATGTTGAGCAACCCCCAGATTTTGAATTATCTGAGCTGCCTAACCATGTCTTTAGATTAAAGAAAGCTCTCTATGGATTGAAGTAGGCCCCTCGGGCCTGGTATTATAGGCTGACAGAATTTCTGCTCAGCAAGGGCTACAGTAGAGGTAAGGTGGATCAGACTCTCTTTCTAAAAAATCTGAAACACCAACTCATCGTAGTTCAGGTATACATGGATGATATTGTTTTTGGTTCAACAAGCATTGAACTATGTGATGAATTTGCAAATCTAATGTCTAATGAACTTGAAATGAGCTTAATTGGTGATCTGAAATACTTTCTTGGTCTAAAGGTACAACAGATGAAGGATGTCTGCTTCATCAGTCAAACCAAATACACAATGAAAATTCTGAAACAATTTGGAATGGACAAAATGAAGTACATAGCTACACCAATGGGTACTAATGCCTCTTTGGATGCTCATGAATCAGGTAAAGAAGTAAATGCAAAACTTTATAGAGGTATGATTGGCTCCTTGCTATACCTTATTGCCTCTAGACCTGACATCCAATTTAGTGTATGTATGTGCGCTAGATTCTAATGTAGACCTATAGAATCTCATCTTGCTGTTGTTAAGAGAATATTTAGATACATTGCAGGCACACATAATCTAGGACTTTTGTTTCCTACATCACACACATTAAATTTAATATCTTTCATTGATGCAGACTATGCTGGCTGCAAGTTAGATAGGAAAAGCACATGTGGCTTTTGTCAATTCTTAGGTGGGTGTTTAGTTTCTTGGGCTTCCAAGAAATAACATTCTGTTGCCCTTTCCCCTGCAAAGGCTGAATACATAACTACAGGGAGTTGTGGTACACAAGTCATTTGGATAAAACACCAGCTCCAGGATTACAATGTAGACCTTGGTTGCACACCTATCTACTGTAATAACACTAGTACAATAAACATGTCCAAGAATCATGTTCTGCATTCACGAACTAAGCATATAGATATAAGACACAACTTCATAAGAGATGAAGTCTCTAAGAGAAATTTTGTATTAATCCATGTAGGCACATAACATCAAATTACAGATATACTCACTAAGCCTTTGGACAATGAAAAGTTCACTACCTTGAGAAGAGAGTTGGGCATTTTTAGATCATCTTGAATTCTCTAGTGTTTTTTTAATTCCATTTTCATTGAAGTTTGTTAGTTCTGTCAGTCCGTAGCTTGCCTCGATGCATCAATGTCACCACCTCAACCTGTTAGTTCAAATTCTTCACATCTGCAATCATGTGAATAGCCCCTGCGTCGATGCACCCTGATCCGTAGGTCGACGCATCTATGCATTTCAGTGTTCTCCATTTTCTACGGCTCATGATCAACCAACCTTGGTATATCGAATGGTGTTAGGATAAGAGCATATTACGTCTATCTGGAAACCTACACTATGCTTGAGGTGGTCTTTGACCTACGTTCCCAGCCAAGTACTAAGGAAAATTGATTCATGAAGTCAGGGGGAGATACCTTCTTAAGTCTGGTTAAACTCATTTTTGGCCCTTGAAGTCAAGCTCATAGGGGGAGATTGTCCTCATCTGAACTCAGTCTGATTACATTATGTCTATTGAGAATCTCATACAGTTCTTTCACAGATCTTGAAATTTAGAACTCTCTTAAAGTTTTTAAGTCTGTTAGATGAAATTTCAGACAAGAAGTTTAAGTCTTATGATCTTGTATAGACTGAGATAAAGGTTCTGAAGAATGTCTTCCTACATGTCTTAATGAGTAAAGAACAATGTTGGAATATCATGCCCTGAATTCTTCTAAAAGCTCAAACATTAAACATATGGAGGCTACTCTAGCTGAAAATTTACACATTTCGTATTGTCTTCAAACTTTCTACTTCAGTGAAATAAAAAGGGGTAAAATCTCTTCAGAGCAATGGTTTGGTTTATTGAGAAACCAACTTCTTCACCATGAAGTGAATTAAAGTTGAGTCATGAAGTGCCACATTATCTCTGATTAAAAATATATTGCCAATGCAACCATGGCAGAGAAATAGCATAGAGTGTTGAGTAATAGGGTCACTTCACCTAAGACGTGATGTGCCTCACGTCAATAGACATATCTACTGCTAACTTTGTTCTTCTTAAAAGAGGCAAAAAGGTTATCACACGGAGAAACTGGGGATTCCTGCATCTAACCAATGTGTCTCCTCATGTAAAAAGGTGTGAATTCAACCACATTACTCAAATGGGAAAAAGAAGCTAGTTAAGAAAAACTTCTGAAAGTGTTCTAAGCCCTAATTCAAAGTATGTGTGGTTTGTTTGTCCTCAATATTGCTGGAAAAATTTCTCTTGACAAGCCTCTGGAAATTTAACTAGTATAGCTTTTAGACAGTATATTCAAGGCATTCATATAAAAACTTGCTCACTCTCCTTATTCTTGTATGAAGATAATTTTCAAACACCTATCTTCTTTGTCTCTCTAGTTTATCAGTCTGAAACACCTAAGCAAATTTTAATTACCTCACTTAATCCCTTAAGAGATGTTAATGACACTTTCTAAATCTGTGAACTTATTGTATCCGGTCTCTCTTGCACTTGCAAATTGTTCTTCTCTGCCCATTTTTTTGACGATGTCAAAGGGGGAGAGATTGTTGTTGTGTAGTGTCTTCAATAATGAAAGGAAGCTGGCATGGAGGAGAGAAAGTTGGAGTGTTGGAGTCTTATCATAAAGGTCTTCTTGGAGTGTTGGAGTCTTATCATAAACATCTTATCTGTCTAATTGGTTTTTCTGATCAGTATCATGTTTTTGTTCTGATTGGTATCATGTCAGTCATCTTGGTATCTCAAGTAAAATTCCTTCTGTGCTTCTATCTCTTCCTTCAAATCTCTGATTGGTCAAATATTACTCAAGGAAGATGATTTTTTTCTTTCACTAATAAGGCTCAATAACTCATATTGTTGCCATCATCAAAAATAGGGAGAATGTTGCATTCTGCATGTTTTGATGATGTTAATGCAATATGGTTCATTAGCTAATACAATAAGTCTTAATTGCATGTGTTCTGTTGGCTGAAGCTATGTCAAAGAGGGAAAGGAAGTTCTGAGAAACGACAGATCAAATTCACCCTGAAACAAGGTGGAATTTCCAGAAGCAAAGTTAAGAGAATGGGTATTCTGGTTGCCACAAGAGTGTCAAAGCAGAATCACCACTACCTCGATGCAGTCATGCCCATAGAAGCGATTCTACATCGATGCAATAGAGAATTGCATTGATGCATCAATTTCAAAATCAGCTCTCGAATACCACCACGTCGAAGAATCAAGAAACTGCCTCGATGCACCAAGCAAAAGGCCAGCATTCAAAGTCTTCTATTCTAAAAGCTTTATTTTCGCACTGCACCGACGTAACACAAGAATGCATCGACGCACCCAACTCGGAACAAGAAAGTGAAACTTAACAACGTCGAAGTATCAAAGCGCTGCATCGACGCACCAAAGGTTATGCACTCGAAGCCAATTGCCTAAGAGCTCCTAAGCTACATTGCATCAATGCATCAAAAGGGCACGTCGATGCAACCCTTTCCAACCCTCAAATATAGAAGTTCTAGGACGGTCTTAAGAGGCTAAAGGCAAATAATGGATTATTAGGAATGAAAATTAGACTGCCTTGCCTGACAAATGGATCCAAAAGCCTGAAGTGTGTCTGAGCTCGTGAGACCTTAAGCGGATCACATGTCAGCAATCTCAAGCCTTGGCACGAAAATTTTAACCCACGTGGCTGAGTTGTAGAAGATTCAGACTGACAGAATATTCCTCTTGCCACCTGAACCAATGATTTATTTCGGCTATGGATCAGTTCATTTTTAGTGGAAGATGATTTCTCTGCTATAAATTGCGAATTCAAGTAAGAAAGCTCCTCCAGAAGAAAAAGAGAGAGAACTACCTCGAGAAAAGAAGAGCATCCCTGAGAGCAGCAGTTTTATCTCCGATAAAGAGTGCTTCAATTTGAAGTTACAGCTTGAGTAGTTTTCTCGAGTTTACTTGGTAGTCATCTGTATTTTCATTTTTCGTCTTTCTTCTTTCAATTTGAAGCCACTTGTTTTTGTTCCTTCTTAGATTTCAGAAGAAGGGTGACATAGTCTCCGGGTTGTTCCATCTATGGAGTCAGGGGAAGGGAGAATTGTCTCTGGGGTTCCTTCTGAGGGATCAGAAGTAGAGAGTATTGTTCCTCCGGGTACTACATTGTGCAGTGGGTTTGATCTCTGCTAGGTGCAGGATCGAAGTTCCACTGATATGTCTCCCTTGTGTGTTAAGCTGTGGATTCAGTCGTTGTTTGCAGATTGAGTATGCGTGTGATTTGCTTTGTGCAAGGAATCCTCACGCTACAAAGTGAGGGGTGGATGTAGATTGCAGACTATAATCGAACCACCTAAAAATCCTCTTATCTAACTGTATGGTTTACTTAGCTTGATATCCTTCGTGTTTTACTTCAACTAATCGGTATATCAAAGACGTAGCTGGAAAGATAGGTCAGGCCTATCCGGAACACTGCCCCTTGCGTGAGGAGATTCTTGGATCAAACCTCCACCACATACCAATGTTAGTTGTTGATTGTATGCTCGTTTACTGAGTGGTGAGCCCTCATTGTCGATATCTTTGTTTGCGTGCTCTAAGTTCTCTTCATTATTTTCTGCACATAAGCTTGTTGATCCTTTATCTGATCTAGCACTATGTTCGAATTGGTTCTGATATTGGTGCAAACTGTCAGTATAGCACTTGGTTTTTAATTTGGTCATTTTGGGAATAGATCTATTCATCCCCACCTTCTAGGTCTATCATTCTATTTCTATCAGGCTCCATACCACCTCGATATTTAGAGTTCGGATAAATTGTCACTTTGTGACTGGCACGCCAACACACTGATAAATTGAAATGAAATAAATTAAGAATAAAATGATGATAAAATGATAAAATATGAGAAAAAGTGTGTCCACAAGTTTGGCATGCCTGGTGGGACTAGAGCCTCCTTTCATCTTCTCGCCAAGATTAGGGGCCCAACGGCCTCTTCTTACGATTCTAATTCCTTGTTTTGAAACTGCAGGGGGTTGCATTCCAACGATCTCGATGGCAATTCTGATTGGACCGCTCGTCGTCGAAAGCCACGCCAAGAATGGCTACCTAGCAGTATCGACAAAGTTTAGCGATTTCCAACCAGTCGTGGGCTTCCCCAACTTTTTGGGGGTTGCATTCGTGGAACTCCTGGATGCCAAGGAGATGGAACCTATCGCCGTTGCAAAGGTGACCCCAACTGAAGCTACGGTGATGGGCTGCCACGTCCATCACATTGACTCCCGCTCCTCCACCAGTAGGAAGCGCACACCAGCTACCATGAGGTTGCCTGGAAGAGCGTTGGCATGCTGCAAGGCTGGCTTTCAATATCGGGCAAATCTGTCTTGATCGGAGGAGTCTAAGTGTTCCTGAATGGCCGGTAGGCCAAGATCACACCTGACCTAGTAATTCTAGCTGTGCCAGTGCACAATTCATTCCAAGCATTGGCCCAAGATAAAGCGGACCACTTTGAGTCCGGATCAAAGGGAAGGTTGGCCCCGAAACCAACCAAATTCAAGAAGATTTGGGCGCCCAAGGGAGTACGGGCACAAGCTCTAGTTCACCGGAGTCTGTCACGGTTGAGAGGTTCAGGAAGAAAGGAGAAACAGAAGAAGAGAAGACCGAGATGCCTGCCTGGGCATCTCATAAACTAGCCTTCCGAGCCTATGGTCGGCAAGCAAATATTTACTCATATGATAAAAAGCGCGGTAGGATGGCCGAATAGAGACGACTCACCTACAAATCTATAGCATGATCCAGCGTGTCACCCCCTATGATCTGCCCCACCAATAGGCAAAATGATATCACTCAGGCCACACGGGGATACTTCCGCAGCCTTGAAAACATCTCTTTTGGTACGCAGCGGCTCCTAGAAGCTGTGAGTGTCGGGAAGAGAAACCGAGAGCAACAAGTTGACCCGAGAGAAGTAGAAGATGCAGAGTCGGGTTTCTATGGACCACCCCTCCGCGAAGAGACTACACCGAGGATTTTGGTGTTTGATAGATTAATCTTCCCTAGTCAGTAACCCAGAAGAGTGATTCAAAGAAGCTGGCAATTGCAGATCTTCACCTACAACATGGATGGAGTGACCGGTCACTATGGCGCTCTCCTCGAAGATCATGATGAGGTGGGTAGGCCCCGCCAAAAGGCCAGGTCCTGTCACCAGAACAAAGAAAATTTCAACCAAGGCAGTACAAGCCTTTGCTTGCGAAACAAGGTCAAATGTGGTCGCCATGGTGGCAAATGTGGTTACTGTTGAAGATGACAATGAAAGGCCAGCACCCTATCTAGATGTCTCGTTGGAAGGGGGAGGCCAAGTCCCCAACCCCTTCGCCCACGATCCAACGATGATGATGATACTCCTGAAATACCAATAGGAGGTCGAAGTGCTGAAAAGGCAATGAAGCGAGCTGAGCATGCACGCTTCAGCCTCGAAGTAGGTCGAGGCCCCTCCTGAAACGTAGCGACGATGCGTCGATGAGTTTGAGGCTTCACCTTAGGTGGCAGCCTCTTAGTCGATACCCAATTACATTGGGGGCATGGATTCGATACCACATCTAGCCCCTCAATAGTAGGAGACTACCGCTATACCTCAAGCGATGGTGTTGACGACGTGGCAAATGTATCAAGCCCATTTCTACCCAGATCCGGGGGACCCGGCAATGGTGAACAAGCTGATGATAGAACAAATGATTGAAATGAAGTTGGTTGATCGAGGTGGTGATGATTACACCCCATTTTATGTGTATAAGGTGCCTTACCCTGTCCATCATATGGCCAAAAGTGTAACGACCCAAAATTTGGATTCCGGGAATAACCCGATACCATTCGAATCCTGGCCCGCCACCCACGAGCTGGAGGACTCGGAAGGGTTAGAAGGAGTGTGGAGGAACATTGAAATATGAAATAAAGCAGATAACGACTATATAATTATCAATTTAAATAATAGAAATGAATTACATTTTCAATTAAATAGATTAACTACAGAGTCCAGTCCAACAAAGTAAAGTCTACAGGGGAAAGGAACATACTCTAAAGCCGAGTGAACACCCGACTCTGGCGAGCTACCAACTATGAACCTCCGCGCTGCACCCTCGAACCTCGAGGAGGAACTGCTACACCTAAAAAGACGGGGGTGAGCCTCATCTCATTGGCTCAGTAGGGGTCCCGCGGAACCCTACCACAAAACAATGGCGGTAACGAATAGTGCTAAGAAGAACAATAACAACAATAACGGGAGTAGCAACAATAACACTAATGGTGGAAGGAACAGCCGTACACGAATCTCAAAACATGGTAGCTGGGAAACCATGTGTAGTGCCCCGGAATTTATGTAATAATTTCTAGATCATTTATAGAATTTTTTTGAATTTATTAGGAATTTATAACGGCTAAATAGATTAATGGATTATTAGATTAACAAATCATTATAAGGCCCAATTGTGTTAAATAATTAACCTAGCCTATTTAAATAAAATCCAGAAGGTCTAAGGACCAAGCCCATTAAGTTTGGCCCATATTCTAGAAGGTTATTTAGCCTATTCACGTATTTTAAGATAAATACTATTTTATAGATAATTATATTAGATAAACGAATAAAAGAGTTTTATTAATTTAAATTCTGCACACGTGGGATGTAACGGTCTATCGTACGACCGCCACATGCATGTAACGCACCTAGACTGATGCGTTACACTCTAATAGTTCCGTGAATGAAAGAACGAGCAAAAAGATTAGAACTTTGGATCCTATCTGCAAGAGATCGACTTGGAGAGTTTATAACATTACTAAGGACTCTTAGGAGGGATTAGGTTCTGGCAATTAAGGACTCTAGAATCGATCTAATCTTCAAAACCCTATAAATAGGACCTAGTTCTGAACTGAGCGACCCTTACTTTTGGCTCGTAAAGAATCAAGGTAAGGAGATAGAATTTCGGGTAAGTTCTTTAGAAGATTTTGTTTAGTATACTTTAGACTAATAGTTCTCCAAATTTCATGTTAGGAGATCAAGCAACCAAGGAGATTGAAGCTTCCAAAGTTGCTGGTTCGACCATAGTAACTCAGGATTCAGAGCAAAGGACCCCTGAAGATCAAGAGATTAGGACGTCTAAACGAGGTAATTAGAATTCAATCCTTTAGAACTTTTTGATCACCTTAGTTTCATATTCTTACCCTCAAAATTTCACATCTTTAGGACAAGAGGTTGGAGAGATAGAGCAGCAGGAAGTTGCTGAAAATCGCTGGAAAAGGAGAGCTAGGGCTCGATTTTCAGATCAAATTAGAAGCTTAAAGCCTAGTTAAGAGGTAGGTTATCTCATGATTGGCAAAAACATCTTGTTAAGGATAAAAGCCCTCTGATTGTGCTTGATTTCATGCACTATAGATCATGATTTCATGTTTTAGTGGGTTCATGCATACATACATATCCTTAGCCCTAATCAAAGATCAAAATTATTATCTTGTCGATTCACTACAACCTATGCATCTAGATGACCTTTACTTCATTTTGTCATGATTGGGGTAGTTAAATATTTTTCAAACATGACATGGTTTTAAATCATAGTCGTTTAATTTCTTTATACTGTTAGCAGGGACTCTAACGCATCATACTTAGACCGTCACAAACTGTAACGGCCTTACGATAAGCCGTCACACCCTCTGTTGCATTTTAATTCCTCTGTTGTCTCTGACGCACCATAACAGGAGCGTTACACTACTGTAACGGCCCCTCGATAAACCGTCACAGGTACTGTGACACGCTCTTGTTAGACTGTTAGACCCCTGTGTTCTGTCAGCCCGAGGCAGAATGGTAACCAGTTAAGTTTACTTATAAATAAACTTAGATAGCTAAGTTTGGACTTGTTATCATGACTTTAAGTTTATTTACTGATTCATAATAGAAATTGCATGATTAAGGTATCTTAAGTTATTTTAAGTTATGTTAATTTCATGTGCCAAAATTCTATAGTTTTGTATCTAAATCATGATTTTCCAAAGATGTATTGACGGAGTTTTATCATGATTTCCTATTGTTACACATCCTCTCTATCAATAGAGTCATTTCTCTAAGTACATGGCATATATTCAGGTATATGTCCATTAGTTCACACTTTGCACTATAGGAACATTATTCTTGGACATGAGGACCTCTCTATTGGATATTCCTTCCAATGGACTAGGAAATCTTGTTGCAAGGCCTCCGTAATTCTCCGCGAGCCTGGATTCCCACTAGGACGCCGAGTTGGTTGTACCATTAAAACCCAATTGATTAGATTACACTATCGATGTTTCTGGTTATCAGTAGTGTAACGGATCTATATTGGACCGTCAGGCACATGTAACAGCCCAATATACGACCGTCACATTCAACCGAGTCCGATTTCTTGGTTCTGGATTCAGACTAATGTAACGGCCCAATACTGGAGCGTCACGTTATGTAACGGCCCAGTACAAGACCGTCACAAGGCTTAAGTATGTTAACCCAAGGTTTGACCAAGGGTTGATATTCCAAGGTTTCTAAATGGACTATTGATGATCTAGAACTTATCATATTGATCAAGAAACCTAATATAATGAATGGAAAATAAAGAATGTACCGTTGTGCTGTCGATTTATTTCCATAAGCATAACATAGTATAAGTCATTCTTGATTTCTCATGATTCTTATTAAAGCATTCATTCATTGAATTATTGTTATCAAGAGCTTGTTGGAATTGTACATTCTTGGCCATACTTTATTGTTACATGCGTGAAAAAGCTTGATTTATACTTAAAGATGCGATCGAGCACTGATTGTGTTCAAGGGCTCTATGCTAGTCCCCTCGGCTGATTGTCAGAAACATACTATTATAAACCATGGGGTATGATGCTACTGGCGTCGCATTGCGCTGGGAGTACTTTCTTTATAAATAAGTGAAGACCCACGATACATCATGATTGATACTTATACATGACTTTCTTGATATTCCACAGAAATTCACGAAGTACTTGCTCATAAGCAAAAGATACTGGAGTGATGATTATGTGACTTGCTAGTACATTCTCGTTACATTCTTGTTCATGAAAGGCCATATCATGTTCTTATAACATTCTTGCTAGTTCATACTTGCTCTCATTCTATCTTACATACTTTGGTTTAATCGCATGATTGATCGCATTCGCATGATTTTACCTTATTCCTCTATAGCAAAAATGTTAATTACTTTAATGATGCCTTCATGTTGATGCGAAGATACCTACTGGGCAAGTGTGCTCATTACCTATTTCCATTCTTTTTCAGGAAATGGAAGTGAGTCGGGTTCGGATTCGGAATGTTCAAGTAGCGGATCCGAGAGTGAATAAAGAATGAGCGAGGACTTAGGAAGTTTACATTGTTTAGATCGAGTCTATGTAATTTCTTATTTCTTGAGTCTAGCATGATGGAAGTTGAATTAGTGGTTGTATTCGAATATTGGATTTGATTATTAATGAAAGTTGAAGTTGAGTAAATATTGTGCGATTGCATTCTTATGTGTGATTGCCTTGCGCTCTGATCGTTCTTGCTTGCAAGAGGCTTACCATGCCGGCTGTTCGCGTTCCTCGAGCGAGTCTTCCGCTGTAATAAAGGCTCGGGGCGTGACAGTTAAGTTGGTATCAGAGCCTAAGTCTCAGGACTTAGGAAGAAGAGTTATGTCATAGGATAAGTCCAAGGTTTAAGGACCCCTACCTATGAACTAAGGAAGAAATTTCCACACCCATGTGAGAATTGGGTAGAACCCGGGATAAGATAGTTAATTAGCTTTAAGATTGATTTTCCTTCCAATTCCACGAGAAATAACAAGTTGTTATTTTTCTCTCAGGTACCCTATCATTACCATGGCTCATCGCGTAAATTGGGATGGCATGCAGCAAACAGTTGCTGGCCTCACTCAGGCATTACAAACCATGGCGCAAGCTGGCGCAGGAGCAAGGGCTGGTGATTTACATCGCAACTTTCGGAGCTTAAACCCTCCGCGTTTCTATGGTTCTTCTAATCCGGACGAAGCGGAGAACTGGATAGACGAAATGAATCGTATCTTTGATGTTATCCAATGCACCGATCAGGAGAAGGTGCGTCTCGCAACCTTTCAACTCAACAAAGATGCCCGTACATGGTGGAAGTCGGTTCCAGCACCTCCGGCCGATGCACCTCATACATGGGATGGTTTTCTTACCCTATTCCGTGCCAAGTACTTTTCTGAGCACGTAAAAGAGAGAAAGGCTATGGAGTTCGCCGCTCTTCGGCAAGGAATGATGACGGTTGCCGAATATGAACTGCAATTCTCAAGGCTTGCACCTTACGCACCGCATCTTATCAGCACCGATTTATTGAAGGCAAATCGGTTCATGGACGGGTTACGACCCGGTTTCATTCAGCAGCTCGGAACCCAAAACATCCGTACTTATGCGAAAATGGTTCAACGAGCGTATTTGTGTGAAAGGACCTTAGAGAAGGTCAAAAAATTAAAAGGGAAAGGAGAAGAATCCAGCCGACGCTCAGATCGGCGTTATAAGAAAGAAAAGTTCAGCATCACGGAGCCCTACAAGAGCCGTGATAGTAAGAAAAGATCCAGGAATGGGAATGGTGGAAGTTCCCATAAGTAAAAGAAAGTCAAGGAGGAGAAGGAGCAGGTCGCCACGGCTTGCACATTTTGTGAAAAAATTGGCCATTCGGCTGAGGAGTGTTGGAAGCGCCTCGGCGCTTGTTTACGTTGTGGAAGCAGGGAGCATCGCATGCCAGATTGCCCCCTTATGAAAGACCAATCGTCTGGTGGAGGACGTAGGAGGCAGGCTCGCCTCAATGCCGTTCTAGAAGAAGAGGAAGCGCCCAGGGATGGTGGGCTTATGGAAGGTACTCTTCAAATTTTTTCTCATCCTGCATTTGTGCTATTTGACACTGGTGCCTCTCATTCTTTTATCTCCACTACTTTTGCAAAAATATTATCAATTGCATCAGTTCCCCTACCTTCAGATCTCGCTATTTCCACACCCTTAGGTTCTGAACAAAGCTTACCGACTATTATCCTGATAGCGAAGTGATAGTAGAAGGTCACAATCTCCCCGCAAACTTAGTATGCCTTGACATGAAAGGTTATGATGCCATTTTAGGGGTAGATTGGCTTGTAGATCATGATGCTTATATCAATTGCCGAAATAGGATTATATCCTTTCGAAAGCCCGGTCTTCCAAGATTCTCTTTTATTGGCATCAAGTACCAGAAGCATCCTACTATTATATCTTCTCTTCACGCATGCAAACTTATCTCGCAAGGATGTGAAGCTTTTCTTGCTTCTGTCATTGTTACCGAATCCAAGGAGATTATCTTAGCAGACATTCCTATTGTAAATGAGTTCCCCGATGTGTTTCCATCCGAGTTACCTAGTTTACCACCCGAGAGGGAAGTGAACTTCACTATTGAACTCATTCCAGGAGCAGCACCTGTTTCTATAGCCCCTTACAGGATGTCCCCCACAGAACTCAAGAACTAAAGAAGCAGTTGCAGGAACTACTAGACAAAGGCTTCATCAGACCTAGCACATCCCCTTGGGGTGCGCCGGTTCTATTTGTCAAGAAAAAGGATGGTTCTCTCAGGCTATGCATCGATTACCGGCGACTGAATCAACTCACAATTAAAAACAAGTATCCGTTGCCGCGTATTGATGAGATCTTCGATCAGCTTTCAGGAGCAGAATATTTCTCTAAGATTGACCTCAGATCAGGTTATCATCAGCTTAGAATTAAAGAAGAAGACATTTATAAATCAGCTTTTCGAAGTCGTTATGGCCACTATGAATTCGTGGTAATGCCATTCGGGTTAACTAATGCCCCAGCAGCATTCATGCAACTTATGAACAGTGTCTTCCAGCCATATCTGGACCAGTTCATCGTCGTCTTCATTGATGATATCTTGATATATTCCAAGACAAAGAGGAACATGAAGAACATTTGAAAATAGCTTTGCAAACACTTAAAGAACATAAACTCTATGCCAAGCTAAATAAATGCGAATTCTGGCTCAAGGAAGTTTCATTCCTAGGCCACATTATTTCAAAAGAAGGTATTTCGGTGGATCCTTCTAAAGTAGAAGCTGTCAAGAATTGGAGCCGGCCAACGACCGTATCAGAAGTACGAAGTTTTCTGGGTCTAGCTGGTTATTATAGAAGATTCATTAAGATTTCTCAAAGATTGCAGTTCCTTTAACTAGACTCACGAGAAAAGAAAATCCTTTTGTCTGGTCAAGGAATGTGAGAAGAGTTTCCAAACTCTTAAGAATCATCTTACAACAGCTCCTATTCTATCACTACCGATGGAAGGTGGTGGATTCGAAGTATATACGGATGCATCAGGTATTGGCTTAGGGTGTGTCCTCATGCAAAATGGAAAAGTAATCTGTTATTCTTCAAGACAATTGAAACGTCACGAGGAAAATTATCCTGTGCATGATTTGGAATTAGCAGCTGTCATTTTCGCCTTGAAAATTTGGCGTCATTATCTCTATGGAGAAAAGTTTACGGTCTACTCGGACCACAAAAGCTTGAAGTACTTATTTTCTCAAAAAGAGCTAAATATGAGGCAGAGAAGATGGTTGGAATATCTCAAGGATTTTGATTTTACTATTCAATATCATCCTGGCAAGGCTAATGCTGTAGCTGATGCACTCAGCAGAAAACCAATGGGTATGCTATCAAGTCTTATGATTAGTATGACTAATCTTATTCCTCAATTTGCTCAGTTGAACTTAGATATTGACAGGAAGGAAGAAGATTGCTTCATGGCTAATATCCGAGCTCAACCTACCTTAATAGAGGATCTAGTCAAGTTGCAAAATGATGATCTCGTGTTACTAGAAATTAAAGCTAATATTGAACAACGGCCGGATTTCTCTATTACGGAGGATGGAAGATTGCTATTCAAGGGCCGAGTGTGTGTACCGGATCATGAAGATACGAAGAAATTGATCCTAGAAGAAGCACATAATTCCAAGTACACCATTCATCCAGGTGGTACAAAAATGTATCAAGATCTTAAAAGAAATTTCTGGTGGCCCAACATGAAGAGAGAAATAGCTGATTTCGTGTCTCGCTGTCTCACTTGTCAACAAGTAAAGGCAGAGCATTTTAGACCCGCAGGTAAACTGCATCCCTTGAATATTCCCGAATGGAAATGGGAGAGTATAGGGATGGATTTCATTATGGGGTTACCTAAGACAAGAGGTGGACACGATGGTATATGGGTAATCATAGACCGATTAACTAAATCTGCACATTTCATACCAATCAAAAGTCGATGGTCTGTGGATATCCTGGCAGCATTATACATAAGGAAATTGTTAAATTACATGGTGTCCCAGTCACTATTATATCTGATAGAGATCCTCGATTCACATCACAGTTTTGGAAGGGTCTACAACAGTCACTAGGGACTAGATTGAATTTCAGCACAGCCTTTCATCCACAAACTGATGGTCAGACAGAAAGAACGAATCAGGTGGTAGAAGACATGCTCAAGGCTTGTGTTATTGATTTTGGAGGTAGTTGGCATGATCACTTGCCTCTGGTAGAATTTGCATATAACAACAGTTATCAGGCCAGCATACAAATGGCACCTTTTGAAGCTCTATATGGAAAAAGTTGTCGATCACCAATATGTTGGAGTGAAATAGGGGAAAGACAATTCCTAGGCCCCGATATTATCAGAGATTCTACAGAGAAGACCAAGCTTATTCAAGAGAGAATAAAGATGGCACAAGATAGGCAAAAGTCTTATGCTGATAATCGAAGACGCGACTTGGAATTTCAAGTAGGAGACCATGTGTATCTCAAGGTTTCTCCAGGTCGTGGTATTCAGAGATTTGGCATTAAGGGCAAACTAACTCCAAGGTTCATTGGTCCGTTTGAAATTCTCGAAAGGGTCGGTGAAGTGGCTTATAGACTGGCTTTACCTCCACAATTAGCAGGAGTTCATGACGTATTTCACGTCTCTATGCTGAAGAAGTATGTATATGATCCTGACCATATTATCACTTATGACAATCTGGAGATTCAGAAGGATATGACGTACGAGCAAACGCCAATAAAGATTCTGGAACGAGAAGTGCGTCAACTAAGAAATAAAGTTATTCCTATGGTCAAGATTCAATGGAAGAAAATATGGCCATATGAAGCAACATGGGAAACCGAAGCAGCCATGAGGAAAAGATTTCCAGAATTATTCAACTGTAAGTACACTCTCCATAATCCATGTATTGAATTTGGGACCAAATTCTTCTAAGTAGGGGAGGGTGTAGTGCCCCAGAATTTATGTAATAATTTCTGGATCATTTATAGAATTTTTGGAATTTATTAGAATTTATAAGGGCTAAATAGATTAATGGATTATTAGATTAACAAATCATTATAAGGCCCAATTGTGTTAAATAATGAACCTAGCCTATTTAAATAAAATCCAGAAGGTCTAAGGACTAAGCCCATTAAGTTTGGCCCATATTCTAGAAGGTTATTTAGCATATTCACGTATTTTATGGATAAATACTATTTTATAGATAATTATATTAGATAAACGAATAAATGAGTTTTATTAATTTGAAATTCTGCACACGTGGGATGTAACGGTCTATCGTACGACCGCCACATGCATGTAACGCACCTAGACTGATGCGTTACACCCTGACAGTTCCGTGAATGAAAGAACGAGCAAAAATATTAGAACTTTGGGATCATATCTGCAAGAGATCGACTTGGGAGAGTTTATAACATTACTAAAGACTCTTAGGGATTAGGTTCTAGTAAATTAAGGACTCTAGAATCGATCTAATCTTCAAACCCTAGTCAAAACCCCATAAATAGGACCTAGTTCTGAACTGAGTGACCCTTACTTTCGGCTTGTGATGAATCAAGGTAAGGAGTCATAATTTCGGGTAAGTTCTTTAGAAAATTTTGTTTAGTATAATTTAGACTAGTAGTTCTCTAATTTTCATGTTAGGAGATCAAGTTACCAAGGAGACTGAAGCTTCCAAAGTTGCTGGTTTGACCATAGTAACTCAAGATTCAGAGCAAAGGACCTCTGAAGATCAAGAGATTAGGACGTCTAAACGAGGTAATTAGAATTGAATCCTTTAAAACCGTTTGATCACCTTAGTTTCATATTCTTACCCTGAAAATTTCACATCTTTAGGACAAGGGGTTGGAGAGATAGAGCAGTAGGAAGTTGCTGAAAAATCGCTGGAAAAGCAGAGCTAGGGCTTGATTTTCATGTTCAAATTAGAAGCTTAAAGCCTAGTTAAGAGGTAGGTTATCTCATGATTGGCAAAAACATCTTGTTAGGATAAAAGCCCTCTGATTGTGCTTGATTTCATGCACTATAGATCATGATTTCATGTTTTAGTGGGTTCATGCATACATACATATCCTTAGCCCTAATCAAAGATCAAAATTATTATCTTGTCGATTCACTACAACCTATGCATCTAGATGACCTTTACTTCATTTTGTCATGATTGGGGTAGTTAAATCTTTTCAAACATGACATGGTTTTAAATCATAGTCGTTTAATTTCTTTATACTGTTAGCAGGGACTCTAACGCATCATACTTAGACCGTCACAAACTGTAACGGCCTTACGATAAGCCGTCACACCCTTTGTTGTATTTTAATTCCTCTGTTGTCTCTGACGCACCATAACAGGAGCGTTACACTACTGTAATGGCCCCTCGATAAATCGTCACATGTACTGTGATGCACTCTTGTTAGACCGTCAGACCCCTGTGTTCTGTCAGCCCGAGGCAGAATGGTAACCAGTTATGTTTACTTATAAATAAACTTAGATAGCTAAGTTTGGACTTGTTATCATGACTTTAAGTTTATTTACTGATTCATAATAGAAATTGCATGATTAAGGCATCTTAAGTTATTTTAAGTTATGTTAATTTCATGTGCCAAAATTCTATAGTTTTGTATCTAAATCATGATTTTCCAAGATGTATTGACGGAGTTTTATCATGATTTCCTATTGTTACACATCCTCTCTATCAATAGAGTCATTTCTCTAAGTACATGGCATATATTCAGGTATATGTCCATTAATTCACACTTTGCACTATAGGAACATTATTCTTGGACATGAGGACCTCTCTATTGGATATTCCTTCCAATGGACTAGGAAATCTTGTTGCAAGGCCTCCGTAATTCTCCGCGAGCCTGGATTCCCACTAGGACGCCGAGTTGGTTGTACCATTAAAACCCAATTGATTAGATTACACTATCGATGTTTCTGGTTATCAGTAGTGTAACGGATCTATATTGGACCGTTAGGCACATGTAACGGCCCAATATACGACCGTCACATTCAACTGAGTCTGATTTCTTGGTTCTGGATTCAGACTAATGTAACGGCCCAATACTGGAGCGTCACATCATGTAACGGCCCAGTACACGACCGTCACAAGGCTTGAGTATTTTAACCCAAGGTTTGACCAAGGGTTGATATTCCAAGGTTTCTAGATGGACTCTTGATGATCTAGAACTTATCATATTGATCAAGAAACCTAATATAATGAATGGAACATAAAGAATGTACCGTTATGCTGTCGATTTATTTCCATAAGCATAACATAGTATAAGTCATTCTTGATTTCTCATGATTCTTATTAAAGCATTCTTTCATTGAATTATTGTTATCAAGAGCTTGTTGGAATTGTACATTCTTGGCCATACTTTATTGTTACATGCGTGGAAAAAGCTTGATTTATACTTGAAGATGCGATCGAGCACTGATTGTGTTCAAGGGCTCTATGCTAGTCCCCTCGGTTGATTGTCAGAAACATACTATTATAAACCATGGGGTATGATGCTACTGGCGTCGCATTGCGCTGGGAGTACTTTCTTTATAAATAAGTGAAAATCCACAACGATACAGCATGATTGATACTTATACATGACTTTCTTGATATTCCACAGAAATTCACGAAGTACTTGCTCATAAGCAAAAGATACTTGAGTGATGATTATGTGGCTTGCTAGTACATTCTCGTTACATTCTTGTTCATGAAAGGCCATATCATGTTCTTATAACATTCTTGCTAGTTCATACTTGCTCTCATTCTATCTTACATACTTTGGTTTAATCGCATGATTGATCGCATTCGCATGATTTTACCTTATTCCTCTAGAGCAAAAATGTTAATTACTTTAATGATGCCTTCATGTTGATGCGAAGATACCTACTGGGCAAGTGTGCTCATTACCTATTTCCATTCTTTTTCAGGAAATGGAAGTGAGTCGGGTTCGGATTCGAATGTTCAAGTAGCGGATCCGAGAGTGAATAAAGAATGAGCGAGACTTAGGAAGTTTACATTGTTTAGATCGAGTCTATGTAATTTCTTATTTCTTGAGTCTTGCATGATGGAAGTTGAATTAGTGGTTGTATTCGAATAATGGATTTGATTATTAATGAAAGTTGAAGTTGAGTAAATATTATGTGATTGCATTCTTATGTGTGATTGCCTTGCGCTCTGATCGTTCTTGCTTGCAAGAGGCTTACCATGTCGACTATTCACGTTCCTCGAGCAAGTCTTCCGCTGTAATAAAGGCTCGGGGCATGACACCATGGCTTTATAAGGTACTCCTAACAGCATTGAAAATAGACCCTGACCTCACAGTCGGGGGACCACCGAATTAACCGGAAAACCCTAGCTAAGCCGCCTGAAGAAATGCCACGATAGATTTGTAGTGAAGGCTCATCCTCACACACGAAGGCCTAACCCAAGACCACGCGGTCTAGGAACAGTCACGACCTCGCAGTCGTGAACCCTACACCGTCTAGGAAAACCCTCGATAACCCTACCGAAAACCCTAGACCTCGATATCAGGGAAGCACGAGGAAACTACCTGAAAAGCCCTGTCTCGCAGATGGTAAACCAAAACTCAAGTCACAAGAATCCCACGTCATGTGACGGGAGTACGTGCCCACCAGAAGCAAGGCCGGATGCGTCCACTGATGACTTAGTTCATGCCCCAGATGCCACCCTCACACCAGGCAAAACTGAGACATTGTAGAAGTAACTACATGAAAAGGGTCTAGTCAGGGTCAAGCTCATCAGCACGCGTCCGTAGTCACCGACCATGTGTGCACACACTGACTGACTGCACTACGTCAAGCCCTTTAGTTGATTTTCCTCCCGTCCCAGACTCAAGCTGCTACAGTGGGAGGACCTACGGCAAACCAGCATAAAACCGTCTCACTTGGAGTATCTCTCCACCTACTCCCCGGTAGCTAAGCACAAGTGTGCCCAGGCAAGCTTCGACTAGTGGGGGGTCACTAAATGTGAACACTCTCTGTAGTGAAGAAACACAGAAGGTCACGCACCAACCCATTGCGAGTAACTCAGAGTACCAGGTGGCTCAGGGCCACCAGACTCTGGACAGTCCAGTAGACCTAGAAACCCAATGGTCCTTGAGTTACGCGACTTGGGTCAAGACCGTTGTATAGCACAGCATCACGCTGTCAATTTGCCCTACTCCTAGGGTCAGAAACCACGGTCGAATACTCTTTATGGTAGCCCACAACCGCCGAGTTATTTCCATTTCCAAGGGGAAAGCTCATAAAACCCCCTGCCCCAGGCTGGGTCACTGAACATACAGTTCATAGGCCATACACATGGCCCACATGGAAACTACTTTTCGAGAAGGCTAAGATTGTGCAGAGATAGCCCTTCGCAGTTATATCGATACACGGAAACTCGATTTAGCATAACACGGAAGCCCGGAACACATGGGGTCACCTAGACCCTCAAAAATCCATGGGCATGCTAATCGAAATAACACGACACCTCCAGACACCCAAAAACATGGTCACGGTACCCACGGGGTGTCAGAGACATCTACGGGGCCATAGGTCGACCAATGGGTCACAACCGAGTCGACTGGGGGCAAAACAGGCAAGACTACTACATTTCGATCGACCAACATGCATGGGTCAGTCGACCAACAAGTTTGGTTGACCAATGGCCCATTTTTGGTCGACCTAAACCTAGCAGACTACCCTTCTTGATGCAAGACCGATCGGTCGACCGATTTACCCAATCGGTTGATAGATTTTGGCGATCCCCCGACAGAACCCCATCCGACGGGCCCCAAGCCACTCCCCAATCACTCCGTGTGATGGGGAAAATATGGGGAAACCATTCCCCACCCTCGAGACTACCGAGAGGGCACGTTTAAACCATAAAAATGGGATCGAAATGGCAAATCCGTTGCTCTCCCCAAAAACATGCAAAATTAACCCCGGTGTGAAATAAACCACCCTCGGTCTCACCTCGGCCTACAAAAAATGGGGAAATGGAATACACGCGCTAGGGATCCATCCCCCTACCTTCACCGAAGTTTTCCCGTGTTGAGATCATCGTTTCCACCCGAAACACCTCATGAACCGCCGCCGGGTTCACAAAATCCACTGATGACTCCTCCGCACCTCCACCACCTCGATCCTTCTCCCGTCCTCACTATTCCTCGCCTCACGAACCTCGCCACCTCACCCTCTTCCACCTCCATCGGCTGCCTAGAGAAGAGAGGGAGAGAAAGAGAGATGTAAGAAGAGAGAGGGAGAGGGTTTAAGAATGGGGGAGAGAGAGGGGTAGGGTTGGTATCTAGAGGAACTAAACCAGAATTTCAAAAATCCAATAAAAATATAAAAATAGGGAAAAATAATCCCCATGATCCTCGAAAAATGCACTACGCGCCTGCAACGTCCCAGATCTCGAAAACACATCGGTTCACCCTACACAGGGTTCCGAAGGTTTGACCGCCAAAAACCTGAATAAATCACAAAACACGTTCCGAGACTCACAAAGGTGCTGCGAAACCCACAGATTCTGATCCAAAAAATCTGGGATGTTACAGACCTCCCCCCTTAAAGAAATTTCATCCACAAAATTTGAGGCAACCGCCATGCCACAGGGGAAGAGCAACTTATCCAGTTGGCAACACTCCTAGAGCACCAACAAAAACCTCGATTCTCATGAAACCACTGATCCTGAGGGACACAGCCAGACTATGATCGCGGACAAACGCCTCGCTCCAGATCTCCATACACATCAATTCTCATAGCGAGCATCGTACACAAAAAAATATAAGTCTGGCATCACTTCAGCTACAACAAAATTCCAACCATGGCATCGCTGCCACCATCTCTCTCACCAAGGAGACGCAATCCTTGTCACGAGAAACAGCCACCAATAAAATCCCATGCTTTGCGGACTAAACAAACATCAGCTTCTCTTTCGTCTAACCGACCTCATGCCCTGCACAAGGGACAACCATCACTGAGCCTCAACCAACTCACACAGTCATCTCATCTAACTGCAATAAATCCGTCAGCTTTGCGCCATGAATAAATCTCACACCTAGCAAGCCGAACGCCAATAACAGCATTGGACCAGCTCCGATCTGAACACAACCCTTCAACAGATCCCAGATCCAATCTAGGAAAAGGTATATCTCATAATCCACCACCAAAGCCCTCGCATGCACCCGGCTCTCGCCCTTCTCGACTCACTGTAACCGGCATATTCTGTCTATGAAAATCCACTCTCCGGTCACCAATTACTCGTCAATGGGAAACCCTTACTTGCTCAACTTCTGCTTACGTGCTCCTTCACTAAACCCGATAGGCGCATTCCAAATCTCGATAGCCCATCCATTGACTCTTACAGTGACCATTACTACATCTCGAGACGATCCTCACGCGGACACCACATCCAATCCAGATCCTCACACCAACTCTACCCTCTCAGGGGAACACGGTGAATCCAAATGATGAGATTCCACAATCCTCGGTCCACAACAACACTAGACTTAGGCTTATAGGGAAATCCTCCCATGCTGCTCACAAGACCAAGGCTCTTATCCGACCACATCCCTCCAGGGACCTCTATACATAGGTATCGTCCATTAGACAGTCTCATCCTAGCTTTATCACAATTATTCCAAATGGATGCCTGGTAATCCTCGGCTCCGCTCTCCCTACCGAGCCATAGGACACAACCTGGACAACCCATGGCACATATCTCCAGAATAAAAAAGTGACATCTGAAACAACAGCAACCTGGTCGACGACGTTGTGACCAATACACACGGATCTTCAAACATCACATATCCTTACCACAGCTGACCACCCAACTAGCCTCACCAGCCACTCATAGCTACCAACGAATGAATAGGGTACTCATGTGGCAAACTTGCCGTCATATTTCTCCAACTCTCCGTCCTGCCAGTGCCACAAACCACAATGCCTCAGGCAATGACACGGCTCACACGGCTGGAAACAATCACACATCGAAAAACAATCCTATGATGCTCCACAAATCCTTGGGAATCCGCCCGTAGCAATCATCAATACAATCCTGGACCTGTGGGTTATGGGCCCACCAGGCTTTCGCTGCACACTCTGATCCACGTGCATAAACATCACAAATGACTCGGGATCCTCCATCTTGACAATCCTCAACTTGGCTGGCTAACTCTAGAAAATAGGGTGAGAAAAGCTCAATTACCTCGAACCCAGAGCACAAAATCTCTCTCTTCTAATCTGACAATCCTCTACAACTCCGTAGGCTCCGATCCACAACGCATCGGGAATCACAACACTAGCCATAAGTCTTTGCAAGCACCGCACAACTGGCACCCATCCTTCTGGAATGATGCCAACGCACCCTTACACATCAAGGGATGGTCATCACTTTTCACGAGCAACTATACAATCAAAATATAGAACTCTTCTCGCACAGACTTCATGCCACGCAAAAGGAGGCCAACCAATTCGAGCACGTAATGCAAGGCGACAGAAGTTAGCAAAATGTGATTCTCTCCGACCAAGGAGGAGCAACATACCTTCTACAAAGCGAGAGATCTCCACACTTGACCTGACCTCAAACCTCGTGCACACTAGGAACCTCACCTTCCAGCACTAGGAAAAACCATTGTCACCATTAGGTCAGCGCCTCTAACAAGACTCACCAAGTGTCTCATCGGACCACACACATCATCTCCCGTCGCACAATTATTGCAATTCCCCAAACTACAATTCACCATGCCTCGAGCACTGGCTCTGTTGATCGCTAGCACACTCTGCCGTAACGGTTGAGCTAGCTGCTACCACACGCTCCATACCTACGCCTGCCTCTGATCCTGGAACCATTAACATGCCAAGACACTTACCGAAGAGTGAAGAAACTCCAAAAGATGCAAGGCTCGAAGGCTGCTACACCTATAGCCACTGGACATCATTCTCCCGAATAAGTCCTTGCTAACACTAATCCGCTCTCGATTCTTGGATCCTCAAAATATCCATCTCCTGAGCTGCTGCCGCGCGGACCACCACGCCAAGAGCCACGGCACGAACCATGATCAGCACCTACCACGCTCATCCTTCGATCTCGAATCTACCGTGGAGCCTTCACTGTTGTGCCCCTGTGGTTTTGATGATTGGCTTTGATGTGAGTTAATCATTTGATGATTGGTTTTTGTTGTGAGTTAATCACTGTGAGTCATCTTGCTGTATGAGTCATCTTCATATGTTCAGTCAGTTTGTTGTTCTATTAGTTTATCAGGTCTAAAAGCATTGCGTATTTGATGTTCAGCCATGTTATCTGCTGCATGAAGCATTCACATACACTTACATAAGTCTGCACATCAGCATCACACAGCAAGTATGTACATCGCCTTCAGTAGGCATGTCAAGTCCACACATTGCATAGCATGCATCGTTCTTCAACCTAAGTCTATACATCAGCTTGCATGAATTCAAAGTGTGTACATTGAATAGCATGCATTTCATGAAGTCTGTACATCCTGTCTCTCTCAAGCTTCAAAGTCTGCACATGGCTCACCGTCTCATGCATAGTCTGGACAGTGATGGGTCGACGCACCCTTTGTTTTTCAAGTCCATACAACGACACTAAAGCTTGCATCTGAAGTCTATACATCCTTTCAAGGGGTCATGTCTATACATTCTCCCGTTCATTCCAAAGTCTACACATCGCCCTTCATCTTCCAAGTCCATACATTGATCTTCATATTCAAAGTATGTACATTGGTCTTCACCTGAAGTCCATACATTGGTTTTCATATTCCAAGTCTGTACATCCTCCGCCAAAGCCTTCAAAGTCTGTACAGCCATTCCTTGAAGATCAAGTCCATACAACGGCACTGTAGCTTGCTCAACTGAAGTCTATACATCCTTCAAGGAACCCCAAGTCTGTACAACGCTTCCATCTTCAAAGTCCAGACAGAGTCTTCTGTTGAATTTGAAGTCTATACATCCTGTGAACCTTCAAGTCTATACATCAGCCTTTGCCAATCGGTTTCCAAGTCTGTACATCGACTTCAAGCCTTCCGAGTATGTACAGCCCAAGTCTATACATCCGATTGCCTTTACAACGCTCAAAGTCTGTACAGCGTGCTTCGTCGTTCAAGCTTTCAAAACTCTATACATCGATGTTGAGCTAAAGTCTGTACAGCCGTTCCTTGTGCCAAAGTCTACACACTATGAACTTCGAAGTCTGTACAGACTTTACCTTGTTCAAGTCTGTACATCGACCAGTTGTCTTTGGCATGTCTACACACTGGAAGTCCATACAGTCAACTGCTTTGCTTTGATCTAGCATGTACAGAGTTTCTTTTGGCAAGTCCATACATTGAATGTCTCAGCTTTTTATTATGATGAGTTGACGCTGCAATCGCGTGGAGTCAACGCACTGACATTATCTCAGTGTTTTATATTGTTGCCTCTTGAACTGATGAAATTGTCTGTACATCGAGTGAAGTCTGGTGAAGTCTATACATCGCCCATCTCTCTTAGAGTCTCATGCATATGTGAAGTTTGTACATTATCATTTGCATTCACAACGTCTTCACACTTGAAGTCCATACATTGTCAGTTGTCTATCAAGTCTTCATATTGCTTAAGTCTGTACAGCGGCTGCTTCACATATGAAGTCTGTACAGTGTGCATTGATCAAGCCAAAGTCTGTACATCGATATGTTGCTTTGATGTTATTGCGTAGTCTATACATTGTTGAGCTTCACACACATATCTTCATAGTCTATACATTGCATCATCGTGCATGCATTGCATTCATTGAAGTCTATACACTGCATATAGTTATGCTTCACATGTCTACACACCGCACTGTTCATGCATCAGTTCGCTAAGTCTATACACTCTCTCACGTTGTACACACTTGCCTAACTGATGTCCCTAAGTCTATACACTCGATGGCTTCATACATTTCACAGAAAGTCCACACATTCCCCTTCTTATGTTAATGAATTCTTCAGCAAGTATATACACTGACGTTGCATGAAGTCCTACAAGTCTATACACTCTCTCAGTGTACACACTTACTCATTTGTTGTTCTAAAGTATATACAGTCGTTGTTATAAACCTGAACTAACTAATTCGTTTCATTTCGTCTTCTCTCTGTCTGCAGGTGACTCAGGTTAATGACTGGGCGCGTGAACCGAGGATGATGCCTGGCATGTGATCTGAGGTGCTCTCTGGGCGGGAACCTGAAGGACACACGCCCTAGCACCTGCTGAAGCTGATATAAATAGAAGCCTTCGTCCACTAAAGAAAAATAACAAGAATAGAAGAGGGCTGATCGAGACTGTGAGAAGAGAAGCAGAAGAAGAAGAAGAAGAGTGAAGATAGAGAGTGAGAGCCGCAGAAGAAAAAGAGAAAGAGAGAGCTCGTGAGGACTGAAAGAAAAGAGAAAGACAGTGAGAGTGAAAAGGAGAGCAGAGAAGAGAAAGATTGTGTGAGCTGAGAAGAAGAAAGAAGAGGAATAAAAGAAGAGAGGAGAGAGTTCTATTGAAGATCTGTTCAGTCTGTTCGTGGATCAAATCCAGAACGACTATGCTCATTGAGAGCTATATTTCTTGTGTTTCATTTCCAGCTTTTGTCGCTGTGCTTTTTATGTTTTCATATTTTTCCTTTTGTTACTCAGGCTACTATTGTTCTTTCGATTCTCAGTAGTGAGGTCGGGTTCCTCCTGTGGACTCAGGAGAAGGGAGATCTGATCTCCGGTTCTGGGCTTGTGGGTTGCAAGTCCAGGGGTCCCTCCTGGTCTGGAGGAAGAGAGGTCTGCGACCTCTGGTTTGCTGGTGACGGGGAGTCACTGGTGTGTTCACTCCTGGTCTGGAGGAAGAGAGACTGTGTGTCTCTGGTTTCCAAGTGGCTGGGAGTCACTTGGAGTGTCCCTCCGGTTGGGAGGAAGAGGGGAGGTTGTTCCCCTAGTCAAGCTGTGTGGCAGCAACTTGTTTGCAGACTGAGTCTGCTTTCTAGCTTGTGCTAGTGGAAGCCTCACTCCGATTGGGAGTGAGGGGTGGACGTAGGTCTTGGTGACCGAACCACCTAAAAAATCTCTTGAGCAGTGGTTTGTCTGTGTGTTTGCTTCCGCTAGATGATTGCTTAGGCGCGCTCCATGTGTTTGCTCATGAGTTTAATTGAATTAGTTTTATTCTGTGATTGCGTCTAGCATCTGTGTTTTAATTTGGGCAATATTTCTGAAGGGGATACATTCACCCCCCTTTGTATCCGGGCATAGCACCCTATCAATTGGTATCAGAGCGGTGTCTGCATAGAAGGTCCAGCGACTTGCAGATCCGATCCTACTGTCTTAGGTGCTTATTTGCTTTTGGTGCATCAATATTCTTGTTGCATTATATCTGTTTGTTTCCATGGGTGAACCACCAGTTTTCAACGGTTCCAATTTTAGTGTATGGTTTGCTAGTCTGAAAAATTATGCTAAATCTGTTAATCCAGACCTACGGAAAGTGATTTCACACGGTCCTCATGAACTGCCAAAGAAAAAGTCTAAATGGACTGACATTCATAAATCAATGCATGAGGAGAATCAGATAGCTATAAATCTAATGAAGGCAGCTACTGATAGAGCTTTTCATTCATGTTTCTTAGATTGCAGCTCTGCTAAAGATATTCTGGACGTGCTGAAGCGAACTCAGAAGAGAGATGAGAACAGTTGCATGATGGCCAACAGAAGTAATCAAAGTGGCAGCGATCAAGACAGCAATCAGAATGAAGACGATAATGATGAGGAGGTAAATCCCTTTGAGAACTATACTCTAGATGACTGGGAAAATGCATATGTTGAATTGCTTGAATCCCATGAACATTTAAGAAAACAATACAAAAAATTGAAGAAGAATAGTAGGTCAGACAGTTTCAATTCTCCATGTAAAAACTGTGCTGAATTGAAAAATGTTCATGATGCTTTTGTGTCTGGTATTCAAATGTTGAAAAAGCAAATTTCGATACTGAAGATTGAGAATCAAGATCATGTAAAAGAGATCTCTGAACTTGAAAGGAAGCTTAGCCTAACTTGTAATGATTCTGTTCATAGTAAGAATTTGCTGGAAAAATTTGAATGCGTTAAGTCTGAACTAAGTAGGCTAGAATCTGAAAATGACTCTTTGAAACAATCTGTTAAAGATAATGAAGAAAAATTTGGGAAACTTGAGCAAGAGAAGAGTTTGGTTGCTGAAAAATTGAATGCCATAAAATCTGTAAACATAGAATTACAGAAAGATCTTGAAAAACAGCAAAAAGGTTTGAAGGAACTTGAGGCTGGAAGAAAGTATGAAGTCAATTCAGAAGATCACCTTCTAATAAATGAATTGGTTCAAAATGATAAGCTTAAAGAAAAAAATGAGAAGTTAAAAATGCTGAACTCCACTATGTCTGAGAGACTGCTAGCCTTAGAAAGAGGAAAAAGTGTTTGTGTTGAAGACCCTGAAAAACTGAGCAATCTGGAACAAGAAATTAAAAAATACAAAACAGCCAATAAAGTTTTGAATGAAGCTATGAATTACAGTGAGCAAGAGATTGCCAGTTATGAGTTACACATTTCCTCTCAAGAAAAAGAAATTCAAGATTTAAAAAACTCCTTGTCTAAATTTGTTAGTGGACAAGATAATCTGAACAAACTGCTGGGAGTAAAAGTCAATTTTCAGAAGGAGGGGTTGGGCTATAACCCTGTAAATAAAAAGAATTTTGAAGGTAAACTTTATACATCCTTTGTTCCTAGCTCTACCTCTCACACTTCTCAGAAGCCACATGTTTCTCAGACTACTGTTCAGAGAACCGAAAAACAAATTGAAAAGTCAAAAAAGGTTGATGGATACAAGCTGAAAACTATTTTCGTTAAATCATCTGAATAGGAAAAGCCTTCTACTTCATCACCACCTCAGTACAAGGCTCATAAAATAGAAAAGTAAAATGAAAATTATAAAACATCAAAAACTCAAAGAAACAGTCTGCATGCTAAAAACTCATCTGATAAATGCCATGTTTTAAAGAAATCAAATGGCTCATGTCATTATTGTGGTAGGCATGGAATATTTATGAGTAACTATTTTGTGATGAAACAAGATGACAAAAAGCATGCTAGAAAATCTGTGTCTGGTTAGAAAAAGAATGTCACATGTTCTAATTGTGATAAAGTAGGACACACTACTGCTCATTGCTGGTTTGCAAGTGGTAAGGAAAAATCATGTTCAAATCATACAAAATACTTTTCAAATCAGCATGTTTTTAATATGAACAAACTATTTCAAAGAACCAGCACCTCATCTGTTTTAACTGTAACAAAAGGGGTCACAGGGCCTCTGAATGCTGGTCAGGTTCTTATAGAAGAAATTCTCTCAATTGCTCTCACTGTGGAAAGCATGGCCACACAGTCAAGGACTGTTGGCATGCTCAAGGGAAAAATTTCATCTCTAAAAGGTTTAAATTCCCTGCAAGTACAAATGCTCTTAGAAAGAACAAAGTTATTTTTAAAAAGAAAAACTTTGAATGTTTTGATTATGGAAAACAGTTTGGTCATGCAAATAACAGAAATTTCCATGCCAATGCACATAATATTCATGTTCATAATGATGTGCATAAAAAGAACCTAAAGTCTATTTTTTCATGCTATAACTGTGGAAAGCTAGGTCACAGGACTGCAACCTATTGGCTGGCAGAATATCAAAACCAAACTGGTTTTGGTAAACAGAATTTTTATTCTGTTAACAAAAGATTTCATGCATATGCACATAGAGTTCATGCTAACAAAAATGTGCATAAATCAGATCTGAAAACTGCTGCTTCTTGCCATCATTTTGGCAAATCTGGACATTTGATGGATGGTTATCCTCTGATGAAATTTAATGATCATCAAGTTAAAAATGTGCTGAGAAAATCTGCTAGGTGTGATATTGTCAATTCAGGACCCAAGACCTCTTGGGTACCTGTTTGTGCAAAATAAGCTTTGTGTTATAGGTATGCCTTGGAAGCTGAAGAATAAAGAGGGGTAACAATCTAAGGCACTCAAGAAGAAAACCCCTCCTGAATCTTTCAGGTAAATTTCTTACACTTCATGTTCTTAGTCTCATTGCATAGCACATTAGATCTGACTTTGCATTTTCATTCATCATCTGCCATTTGCATCATTTTCTGATCATACACTTGTTGAGTGTTCTATGCAAATATCAGATTAAAAAAGACTGTCTGCATCTGATGCATACATATGCCAATTGCAATTGTTTGATAATTGTTGTTATGCATAATCTCTGAAAATAAATTGCATTATGAAATTTTTGAAAAATCTGAACTGCATATGAATGTGGTTTGAAATTTGTCTGTTGCATAGCTCACTGAAAATCTAGATTGCATATAGGACTACATGTTGAATTATCATGATTGACCTCTATGGTATATAAATGGTAAGCTACCAAAAGACAGGGAAATCTGTTTGGAGGTTCTTGCTATGTGTGAGGTGGTCTTTTAGACCAAGTGCTCCGCCTGGTACCATGGGTCACTTTGCTTAATAGGGCAGTCTGATTGAGCATAAGTCACATTGTCATATGTTCAGTATTCAGTGCAAAATATTGCATGTTTTCAGGGGGAATTAATTGCATGTCTTTACATAGCATTCAATGGTGAGTCTTTGCATGTCTTTGCATACATGTAGTTAATTGCATTGCATTTTATTGAAAAATACCAAAAAGAGTAATTGAATGCAAAGTGTCAGGGGGAGTCAATGCATTGCATACAGATTGTCAAATGCATACATTTGTTAAAATTCATTGCATATCCTTCCTTATTAATTTTGTTGACAAACCTTGATCATATTCTGAAAACACTAGGCTTCAAAATCTCTTCTATCATTTGGTATCTGAATTCGATCAGTTTTTCATGAAGATCTCAATGGGGCTATCTCGATCATAAATCTGAAAACTTTTGAACTAGGAATCTTCTATTATATATTTTTATGAATGTCTAAAATAACTCATGTGGTTTAAGCTTAATGTATTCATGGAGTTTGACTTTAAAATTTTTTTAAAAAAATATCTGAATCATGTTTAATAAACTTTAACCAACTGTTTCATGATGTGTCTTGTAAAAACTTTTGAAATCTGCACTATTGAATACATGGCTTTAATTGATTAAGTACATGAAGTTAGTATTGTTTTGAAGCAAATGAATTTCTCTGAAATGTCTAAAGGGTAATATCTGTCAGAGCAATGACTTTAGTCACTGAAAAACACATGTCCAAAGGACTGTGTCATGAGGTGCCATAGTTAACTCTGTTTAAGATGAGTGTTAATCAGGCAGAGCAATGGCATGCACACTGAGAAATACAACTCACTCATCAAGACATGATTTGAAGTGTGTCATGATGTGTAAATGCTACCTCTGTTTATATAAAGCATGACTGTGAGTCACACTAAGTGCTTAGGGATATTGGCCTCTGATCAAGGTATATCCTCTAGTTACAAGGTGTGCACTGAACTAGAGTGCTCATAAAATTTGTAGCATGAAAATTGTTGAACAAATTGAAATATCTGAATATTGATGCTAAAATCAAATTACTACAACCCTAGACAAATTCAAATGACTTCATAAATGCTTGATCTCAATTCTAGTGCATGTAATTCCGATTGAAGTCAATAAATTTGATTGTGTAAGAGAAAGGGAGGTTAATCAAGATACAAATGAGGGCTTGGTTCATTTTTATTAAACCATGGTTTTAGATATCAATACAGAATTTTATTGATAAACTCTGCATACATCATGTTTAAACCATGCTGATCAATAAACTTCATTCATAAGCCCTTATAATGGAAGACTTTAAAAAATTATATTTTGGATTTATGAGATTGATATCTCCTTGAAAATCTTGTTGAACTTCTTATGCTTGGAGCCTCTTTGAAAATCTGTTATTTGAAACTCTTCTGCTCACTGTCCTTGAATTCCACTGTGGTCTCTCTCTCACCCATATCAATTGGGAGAAATGCAACAGATGCATATCAATTGGCATCTACTCAGGGGGAGCTTCCTTGTAATATTGAATCATGTTCATCTCAATTGGTAACAATTGTGTCTTTGCATTCATATATTTAGGGGGAGGTATTGCACTTCAAGTTGCATCTGCATTTCTGCATTCATACCTCTCCATGGTTCATCCTGTTTATTGCAAGGGGGAGAAATTGACTGAATTTTTAAACATGCTTTAACTTCTCAAACTATTTTCTTTTTGATGAAGTCAAAGGGGGAGAATAGTTTGTGTCATCAGAATTACTCACAGTGTAGTGTTGCCATCATCAAAAAGGGGGAGATTGTTGTGTCCCTGTGGTTTTGATGATTGGCTTTGATGTGAGTTAATCATTTGATAATTGGTTTTTGTTGTGAGTTAATCACTGTGAGTCATCTTGCTGTATGAGTCATCTTCATATGTTCAGTCAGTCTGCTGTTCTGTTAGTTTATCAGGTCTAAAAGCATTGCATATTTGATGTTCAGCCATGTTATCTGCTGCATGAAGCATTCACATACACTTACATAAGTCTGCACATCAGCATCACACGGCAAGTATGTACATCGCCTTCAGTAGGCATGTCAAGTCCACACAATGCATAGCATGCATCATTCTTCAACTGAAGTCTATACATCAGCTTGCATGAATTCAAATTGTGTACATTGAATAGCATGCATTTCATGAAGTCTGTACATCCTGTGTCTCTGCCAAGCTTCAAAGTCTGCACATGGCTCACCGTCTCATGCATAGTATGGACAGTGATGGGTCGACGCTCCCTTCTGATGGGTCGACGCACCCTTTGTTTTTCAAGTCCATACAACGACACTGAAGCTTGCATCTGAAGTCTATACATCCTTTCAAGGGTTCATGTCTATACATTCTCCCGTTCATTCCAAAGTCTACACATCACCCTTCATCTTCCAAGTCCATACATTGATCTTCATATTCAAAGTATGTACATTGGTCTTCACCTAAAGTCCATACATTGGTTTTCATATTCTAAGTCTGTACATCCTCCGCCAAAGCCTTCAAAGTCTATATAGCCATTCCTTGAAGATCAAGTTCATACAACGGCACTGTAGCTTGCTCAACTGAAGTCTATACATCCTTCAAGGAACCCCAAGTCTGTACAACGCTTCCATCTTCAAAGTCCAGACAGAGTCTTCTGTTGAATTTGAAGTCTATACATCCTGTGAACCTTCAAGTCTATACATCAGCCTTTGCCAATCGGTTTCCAAGTCTGTACATCGACTTCAAGCCTTCCGAGTATGTACAGCCCAAGTCTATACATCCGATTGCCTTTACAACGCTCAAAGTCTGTACAGCGTGCTTCGTTGTTCAAGCTTTCAAAACTCTATACATCGCTGTTGAGCTAAAGTCTGTATAGCCGTTCCTTGTGCCAAAGTCTACACACTGTGAACTTCCAAGTCTGTACAAACTTTACCTTGTTCAAGTCTGTACATCGACTAGTTGTCTTTGGCGTGTCTACACACTGGAAGTCCATACAGTCAACTGCTTTGCTTTGATCTAGGATGTACAGAGTTTCTTTTGGCAAGTCCATACATTGAATGTCTCTGCTTTTTATTCTGATGAGTTGACGCTGCAATAGCGTGGAGTCGACGCACTGACATTATCTCAGTGTTTTATATTGTTGCCTCTTCAACTGATGAAATTGTCTGTACATCGAGTGAAGTCTGGTGAAGTCTATACAGTGCCCATCTCTCTTAGAGTCTCATGAATATGTGAAGTCTGTACATTGCCTTTGCATTCACAATGTCTTCACACTTGAAGTCCATCATCGTCAGTTGTCTGTCAAGTCTTCATATTGCTTAAGTCTGTACAGCGACTGCTTCACATATGAAGTCTGTACAGTGTGCATTGATCAAGCCACAGTCTGAACATCGATATGTTGCTTTGATGCCGTTACATAGTCTATACATTGTTGAGCTTCACACACGTATCTTCATAGTCTATACATTGCATCATCGTGCATGCATTGCATTCATTGAAGTCTATACACTGCATACAGTTATGCTTCACATGTCTACACACCGCACTGTTCATGCATCAGTTCGCTAAGTCTATACACTCTCTCACGTTATACACACTTGCCTAACTGATGTCCCTAAGTCCATACACTCGATGGCTTCATACATTTCACAGAAAGTCCACACATTCCCCTTCTTATGTTAATGCATTCTTCAGCAAGTATATACACTGAGGTCGCATGAAGACCTACAAGTCTATACACTCTCTCAGTGTACACACTTACTCATTTGCTGTTCTAAAGTATATACACTCATTGTTATAAACCTGAACTAACTAATTCGTTTCATTTCATCTTGTCTCTTTCTGCAGGTGACTCAGGTTAATGACGGGGCGCGTGAACCGAGGATGATGCCTGGCACGTGATCCGAGGTGCTCTCTGGGCGGGAACCTGAAGGACACACGCCCTAGCACCTGCTGAAGCTGATATAAATAGAAGCCCTCGTCCACTGAAGAAAAATAACAAGAATAGAAGAGGGTTGATCGAGACTGTGAGAAGAGAAGCAGAAGAAGAAGAAGAAAGAAGAAGAAGAAGAGAGAAGATAGAGAGTGAGAGCAGTAGAAGAAAAAGAGAAAGAGAGAGCTCGTGAGGATTGAAAGAAAAGAGAAAGACAATGAGAGTGAAAAGGAGAGCAGAGAAGAGAAAGATTGTGTGAGCTGAGAAGAAGAAAGAAGAGGAAGAAAGGAAGAGAGGAGAGAGTTCTATTAAAGATCTGTGCAGTCTGTTCGTGGATCAAATCCAGAACGACTATGCTCATTGAGAGCTATATTTCTTGTGTTTCATTTCCAGCTTTTGTCGCTGTGCTTTTTATGTTTTCTTATTTTTCCTTTTGTTACTTAGGCTACTATTGTTCTTCCGATTCTCAGTAGTGAGGTCGGGTTCCTCCTATGGACTCAGGAGAAGGGAGATCTGATCTCCGGTTCTGGGCTTGTGGGTTGCAAGTCCAGGGGTCCCACATGGTCTGGAGGAAGAGAGGTCTATGACCTCTGGTTTGCTGGTGACGGGGAGTCACTGGTGTGTTCTGTTGAGTTAGATGGACGCAGTCTATCTTCACGAAATGTGGATCTAGAGGGGGGTGAATAGATCTAATGCCTATTTAAAAACCAATGTAAGGTTCAAATGTGGAATATAGGCAAATCTGCTAAATCACTAACCTTGATACTAGATTTCAACAGAACCAAATCAAGCTCTTAAAGTAAACAAGATAACCAGTAGCATACAATTCATAGACAATCACACAAACACAAAACACCCACGATTTTTAGGTGGTTCGGTCAAGGACCTACGTCCACCCCACACTCAACTGAGTATGGCTTACTACTGCGCAGTACAGCTTGCGTCTGCTGGGCACTACAGCTTGGCCAACAACCGCTGATACACAGATTCGCTGGGCACTACAGCTTGCCGACCAGAGGAACATATCCTCTGTAATCGCTGGGGAAATATAGCTTAACCCGTCCAATGGAGACTTCCACTGCAAATCCGCTAACTCATAGCTTGAAGAAACAAGAATTCGAAAATGAAAGACAGAAGCAAAATGAAAATGAAAACCCAAATGGGAATGTAGCTCGAATGAGCAAATGCTCAGCTCTGGTTTCTGAACCAAGAGACTGAGATACAACCTCTCAAACAAAAACTCTCACAATCTCACTCTCTCGATCAAGCTCTCTCAACTCATTTCTCTTGATCTTCTCTTCTCTCTTTTTCTTCTTCTCTGTTTCTCTTCTCACAGTGGATCGATGGCACTATGTTGCTTTAAGACTTGCTGTATAGACTTTGCTCTCTTTAGATTTCGATCACCTTCATCTGAACACCAAGACCTCAATATATACTGGCAGCAGGTGGATAGGGGCGCGTGGTTTCCACGTTTTATCACCCAAGGAACTTGCCAGATCCGAGGCAACTTTATCCACGTGTCATCATCTGATCACCTCGTCCTCCTGGGATCACGAGCCATGTCAGCAATCCCTGTAGAGAATCCCTGTCAGACAGGGTATCGGATCATCAGCTGTAAGTATATTCATTGCAGTGTACAGACTTCGCTGTATAGACTTGTGAAGGCGAATGCAATGTATAGACTTCATGAATGGGATTGCAATGTACAGACTCTGAAGAACAGCAGTCAATGTATGGACTTAGGCAATGTAACGACTTGGACAGACAACAAACGATGTATAGACTTCAACTCAAACATGCACAATGTACATACTTTGAAGAGCATTCAGCATCCAACGTATAGACTTAGGCAATGTAAGGGCTTGCCAGTGTATGGACTTGATGAGGGTTCAGCAATGTGCAGACTTCGACTCGATGTATAGACTTCACAGCTGATGAATGCAATGCACTGAACAATGTATGGACTTAACGATGTGCAGACTTGCCTAGACGAATGAACGATGTATATACTTGGGCAAGCAAAGTCTGTATAGACTTTACCATTGTGCAGGCTTTGAAGTGAATACCAATGTATAGACTTCAACAGGCTTCAGCTAGTGCAGTGTATGGACTTCACGCAATGCAATGCAGATGAATGTATAGACTTCATGCAATGCAATGCAGATGAATGTATAGACTTCATGCAATGCAATGCAGATCAATGTACAGACTTTGGTGAAGCAAAAGGATGTACATACTTCAACTAAAAGATGCACGGTTTACAGACTTGAACATCATTCAACAGCTAATGTGAAGACTTCACGATGTATGGACTTTCTAAAGGAAAGGCTGTACAGACTTGAACAAGGCAAGGCAGCGAGTGTATAGACTTCCAAATGGAAACGACGGTAAAATTACCTATGTATAGACATGAAGGAAAACGTAGGTAAAACTTCCAATGTATAGACTTCAAAGATGAACAGTTGGATGTACATACTTGGAAGATCACTGATGGCTGTACAGACTTCTCCTCGATGTATAGACTTGGAAGAATGATGCACAGTGCAATGTACAGACTTCATGACTATGCTCATGCAGTGTATATACTCTGGAAAGCTAAGGCCAATGTATAGACTTCAACGATGCGTGCTACAGTCCAATGTATGGACTTATGAAGAGTGATGCATGACCAATCGGATGTGCAGACTTCACTTGAAAGAGTCCGTTGTACAGACTTTAACAATGTGATGCAATGTACACACTTCATGAGACGATGGATGTACACACTTCAGCTAAGCGAGCTACAGTGAATGTATGGACTTTATGAACGATGCAAACGGCTCTGTACACACTTGAAGTAACGCATGCCGATGTACAGACTTCAGTTGAAGCCAACCGAAGAGTGTATAGACTTTATGAATGCATATGCCAAGACCAATGTACAGACTTGAAAAGAATGCAAGCAGTGTATAGACTTGGAGCACAAACGCCACGATGCAATGTATAGACATGCTATGTGAGAGCTGCAGTGTATGGACTGTAAACAATGCATGAGACGAGTGTATAGACTTGTGTTCCTAGACATGTGTTCTGAGGGAGTCGACCCATCAAAGGAGGGGGTCGACCCATGATACATGAATATATAGACATGTTCTAAACGATGCATAAACACAACACAAAGCAGTGTATTGAATCTACATGCAATGTGTATACTTTGAGTGTGTGCAGTGTGTAGACATGTGAAATGCAAAGAACACACAGGTAATCTGATAACACACATTCATCAAACCATAGACAGTCAAAGACAATCTGATTTTCATCAAAACATAGACAGTTGCCAATCAATCAAAATAAGGTGTTGCCAATGAAATAAGGCATATGTCAACATCATCAACACAGAGGAGTCACAACAATCTCCCCCTTTTTGATGATGGCAACCCCCTATCAAATAGAATAGCAATTACCTGTCATACAGATGATGAAAGACATGATTTGATATTCAGATTGACATGCAAATGCTATGAATGCATGCTACGAAATGCAAGCAACTCCCTGCTAAAAAAATCTCTCCCTTTTTGCCATAGCATGATGCATACACTCCCCATGGAATGAATTCAGAATTCAGACATTTTTCTCCCCCGAGAACATATTCTCCCCCTTTGCCATCAACAAAGAGGAGGGAAAGGGAATGCAAGGGAAAAATCAAGAAGTTATCTGACTGGCATTCTGAACAAGTAGTTCATGAATAAGCATGCTAAAGCATAGAGTCTTCAGGTATATGAATTTAGAAACTACTTTCAGATAGAGTGCTGGTTTAAAGATTATAAAATTTTGAGTTCATGCACTACAATCAATAGATAAGTTCGCTTTGCAGGATAAAACAATAAACCAGAATCACATTTGCATGAGAGAGTCAGTTTCAAAATATCGTACTTTCATAGTCTCAAAAAAAATGATTGAGAGATACCAAGTCATGTATTGAAACTAAACAAATTGACATTCAGGAAATTTCTTTTGATGGAGCAGCATTTTCAATACAAGTTCATTAAGGGCAGTCAGGTGCGATTGTCTTTTTGCATAGGGGTATACGTTTATCAGACGCCAATACCCCTAGATACTCAACATGATGGACCATTCTGCCATGATCAAACTCAATAAAAGTGATTTACACCTTTTTGTGTGAGGGTACACGTTTATCAGATGTCAGTTACCCCCAAGTACTCAATGAAACCAACCTACTGTTTTGATCATTTTATACAGAGATAGCTGATACACCTCATGACATAAGTGTTGTCCACTTCTTTGATAGATCACTCAGTTTCTCAGTGATTTACCAGCCATTGCTCTGCCAATTTTATTGTGCAATGATTTTCAATATTTTTCAATATCTTTCTTAGCTGTCCTTTACTCCTTTATATGTTTCAGAATGACTTGTTTAAGAACAATACACATACTTAGCTTCTCTAACATAATTTCAGATATGATTAGCTTTGTCTGACATGAATTAAGATAAGGGTTGAAAGTTTTATCAATTTTCAACTTACTCCTATACTGATTGCAATTTTTAAACTCCAAAAAGTTATAAAATTTAGACCATTAGGTCAGTCCTTAAGCAATTCAAATTCTTACAACTGAAGAAGTCCATTTTCTATTGCTTAGAAATCAGAACTGACTAACAGATTGCCATAATGTCAGAATCGACATTCAGAATTAAAGGATGAACGAATTCAAGAAAGTTGAAGACACTCTGAATTTCTAGCAGAAACTTCCCCTGTCTATATGCATGCACTTTTGCAAATGAATGGCAAGAATTGAATGAGAGAGAGCTTAGACACAATCAGGACTAAATGATATGCAATGATGATCATGAGTGTGATGTCACATTCAACATCCACAGGTTTATTCAAGCTATCAGATGCAAGTCCAAATCAGAAATTTTATTCAAGGCAGCTGAACATATCATTCATCATGCTGAAATTTACATAAGCCAAGTTCTCTTCTAAGAAATTTAAATCTTTCATTCCCAAGAGGCTTAGTAAAAATATCAGCAATTTGGTTTTTAGTTTCTATGAAATTCATTTCAATCTTCTTTTTATTTACAGCATCTCTAAGAAAATGATGTTTTATCTCTATGTGCTTAGTCCTAGAATGATGAACAGGATTTTTAGCAAGGCATATAGGACTAGTATTATCACATAAAATTGGAATACATCCCAAATTTATCTGATAATCAGCCAGTTGGTGCTTAATCCAAAGTACTTGGGCAGCAGAATTACATGCTGCAACATACTCAGCTTCAGCTGTAGATAATGCTACAGTGTGTTGCTTCTTAGATGCCCAAGACACTAGACAGCCACCAAGGAATTGACAATAGCCACTAGTGCTTTTTCTATCTACTCGACACCCAGCATAGTCTGCATCAGTGTAGGCTAGAAGCTCTAACTCACACTTAGCAGGATACCAAAGACCTAGCTTTTGGGTGCCTAGTAAATACCTAAAAATCATTTTCACAGCTTTAAAATGGGTTTCTTTAGGACTAACCTGAAATCTAGAGCATAAACACACTGCAAATTGAATATCAGGCCTAGATGCTGTAAGATAAAGAAGGGATCCGATCATACCTCTATATAGCTTTTGGTCCACTGGTTTACCTTTAGAATCTTCATCTAAATTTGTTGAGGTACCCATTGGAGCTGCTATTTCCTTGAGGTTGTCCATTTTATACTTCTTCAATAGATTCTTTATGTACTTGGACTGAGAAATGAATATGCCATCTTTTGATTGTGTAACCTGCAGTCCAAGAAATAATTTGAGCTCACCCATTGAGCTCATTTCAAACTCATCAGTCATAATTTGAGAGAATTCCTCACACAATTTGGGGTTAGTTGACCCAAACACAATGTCATCCACATAAATCTGAATAATAAGAATATCTGGATGACTCACCTTGGTAAACAATGTTTGATCAACTATACCTCTTGTGAAATTCTTGTCGGTGAGGAATTTGCTCAACCTGTCATACCAAGCTCTAGGAGCTTGCTTAAAATCATAAAGAGCTTTATTGAGTTTGTAAACATGTTTAGGGAAATCTAAACATTCAAACTCAGTAGGCTGTCTCACATAGACATCCTCATTAATTTCCCCATTCAGAAAAGTAGATTTCACATCCATCTATTGAAGATTTATTCCTAGGGAACATGCATAAGCTAATAAGATTCTGATTGCTTCTAACCTAGCTACAGGGGCAAAAGACTCTTCAAAGTCTATTCCAAATTCCTGATTGTACCCCTGAGCTACAAGTATGGCTTTATTTTTAATAACATTCCCTGATTCATCAGTTTTATTTCTAAACACCCATTTAGTCCCTATGACTGTTTCATGACCAGGAGGTGGAACCAAATGCCACACCTTATTCCTGTCAAATTGATTGAGCTCCTCATGCATGGCATTTATCCAATGCACATCTTGGAGAGCACAGTCAATGGACTTGGGTTCTGTGTTTGATACAAAAGCATAAGCATTCAGTTCATGTTGAATTCTCAGGTGGCCTAAGTCCTAGGGGGGTCATGCAGATTTCCAATTACATTATCTACAGGATGATCTTTAACATATCTAATGTTAACAATTGAATTTTCATGTATTTGATTTACCTCCCCCTGAACATTAGGCTCCTCTTCATTAAGCTATGTATGTCCTTCTTCATCCTCGGATTTGTCTGCAGGATCTCCTTCCTTCAAAATTTCACCATTGTCTTCATTCCTGCATTGACCAACATTAGAATTTACCAAGGATTCATCAAAAACTATGTGTGGAGATTCTTCAACAGTTTTAGAGTTCAGATTGTACACTCTATTGTTGACACCCGTTTTATACCGAATAAGTCGGGTCGTCTCCTTATTCATTCCTTATGATGCTCCGAGTTGTTCATTCTTTGACGAGTCTCTTGATCAGTTGAAGCCTGTTTCTTGGGTCTTGAATCCCTAGATTAAGAATTGGCTCCTGGTGGCATTTTATTGGTAAAGCTTGGTAATTCTCTTCATTATATTTATTATTTTTGAACCTCAATGATAATAACGGTCCCAGTCAGGCGCGTTGCTTCCTTCTGATGCATAGATCCTGGACCGTTACTCTTTGAAGAGTCCTAAGGCTTAAGGCCTCGTTCCCAAAGTTTATCCTTTTGATTCCATGTTGATGATAACGGTCTGTCGTCCAGCCGTTGTTTCATTCTGACGCCCTATGCCTTGGCCGTCGCTTCCTTGAGGAGTCCAGCTTGTTGGGTCTTCTTCCCGTTGATCTTATCTCTTTGGGATAAGGTTGAAAGTGACGGATACTCATTGGTGCGTTACTTCCAAGTGGCGGTCTATCGTGCAGCCGTTACTTCCTTCCGAGAGTCCTGGCAGTTCAGGCCTTTTCTCTGCTACTCCGTGGTTGAGATAAGTTTTTGGATTGAAGTTATCTTTTTCAAATCCGATCCTCAGGACTTCCCGTTTGATTCTATGGACTCTTGGTGATATTATCCTGAAGGATTTGCTAAGATCTATCCCTCTTTCCTGCTGAATTATCCTCTGCTTGACCTAAGAGTTTGAGGGCCTATAAATAGAACCCTTGACTTGATGGCCCGGGGGGGATTTCGAATTCACGACGAAGTGCTGCCGAACTCAGGAGTCATCTTCATCCAGGTGGAACTGCTTCCCACGTCCATCCATCTTCCAATCAAGGGAGTACTTTTAGTTTTGGTCTTTCAAGTTCATCATTGCATGCCTGAGTTCTTCCTTGGTTTTTTCCTCAAACAAAGCATTGTCCCTCCTCCTCCTCCACGTTTTCCACTGTTCTTTAAGCATACAAACATCCTCCCAACTTTTAAAAACACCCAGAGGGGTTAAAAAACCAAAACTCCCCGGTAATTCCCTCTCCTTTTGATGTTCTTAAGATTTTTAAGAATTGATGCTATGCTTGTGAAGAGGGCTAATTGAGGTTGTCTTGTCTTGTCTTTCTGCATCTTTGGCAGGTTTACAGGTTCATTAGCACGAGGCCCAAGTCTTCTAGCCGGCTGGAAGAGTTGGAGTTAAAAGAATTCAAGCTTTACTACTGCAGGTTGTCTGACGGTCTACTGCAGGCGCGTCACTTTCTTCTGGCGGTCTATCGTGCGGCCGTCGCTTCCAAGCGACGCACAGGGTTCTGGCCGTTACTTCCAAGTTGATCTGCAGGCTTTCCTTGGTTTTCTCTCCCGTGGGCGAGTGCTTCATCCACCTATTTCCAAGGTATATTCAGGTCTTTTGACTTGTGTTTACTTTGGTGGCGATCACATCTTTCCTTGGTATTGGGTATTAGCTGTCTTCTTCATCGTATCATCTTTACTTTCC